>PVJS01000307.1:0-37935 GCA_004027185.1 Glis glis
AGACATCAGTAACCAATTCCTACAACAATTGTTGTTTATCGTGATCCTCTCTTATCTACTACTGGTTTAGCTAGTTCCTGGAGCAGCCTGCCCTAGGGCAGGGGCGAGGCTGTGTTTCTAGTAGAGCTGGCTTAGTCTAGGGGTCTTAAGAGTCAGGGGTGGGGCAGCTTGCTCTTCAGAGTTTTGACCTTTCAGTACCTTTGTCACAACTGATGAGCCTACACTGACACATCATTATCATCCAAAGTCTATCATCGACATCAGGGTTCACTTGGTGTCGTACATTCTGTAGGTTGGACACTTGTAAAACGTCAAGTATTCCCTGTTATTGTATCATACAGAGCCAGATTTTGTTTCACATCTTTTTTTTCTTTACTTTTTTTTTTTTAGTACTGAGGATCGAACCTAGGGCCATTCTACCTGCAAGCTACACTCCAAGCCCTTTTTATTTTTTTATTTCAAAACAGAGTCTCTAAGTTGCTGAGACCGGACTTGAACCTGTGATCCTCGTGCCTCAGCCTCCCAAGTACTGGATTACAGGCCAGCGCCTCCACTCCTAGCTGATCTTTCCCTTTACTCTGGAATGAGATCTTGCAAAGCTAATGATTGGCGCTCAGACCTACTCTGCTTAACCTGGGATAAACCAGCAAGGTCTGGGAGGAGTTGCAGGAGCAAAGCTGCCCATGGAGACTGATGACAAACTCCAGGAAGTCTGTTTCTTCCCTCTTCCCTGTCTCTTTTCCCCAACTCTCCCTTTGTGTTTTGGTGGTTTTTGTAATCAAGAACATCAGAAAATACATTTCATAGGGTGAATTCTTCCACCAATTACTAAGGCCTGGCCCAGGGACAATCCACCACTCCACTAACTTAACTCCGCCAAACTCACCTTAGTGATAGAGAAGCAATGGTTAAAGAGGCAAACTAAAAAAAAAAAGTAAACAAATATAAAAAGTCTATGAACTAAAAAATATATCAGAAAGAAAGAGAGAAAGAAGAAAGAAGGAAGGAAGGAAGGAAGGAAGGAAGGAAGGAAGGAAGGAAGGAAGAAAGAAAGAAAGAAAGAAAGAAAGAAAGAAAGAAAGAAAGAAAGGAGAAAGAAAGAAAGCCAGGCATGTGGCACACACCTGTAATCCCAGTTCAAGGGCAGCCTCAGCAACTTGCAACTTAGCGAGACCCTGTTTCAAATTTTTAAAAAAGGGCTGAGGATGTAGCTAGGAGTTAGAAAGCCCTTGAGTTAGGCCCCCAGCACCCAAAAATAAAATAATAATAATAATTTTAAAAAAAGCAAAATAGAAGAAGAAAGGTAGAGAGAGTTCTTAAGTCTAAAGTCTGTGTGGCAAAAGGTTAGTAGAATAAGTTTTTGTAGCTAGACTGGCTTTGAAATCCATCTTTCATCTTTAAAAAATAGAGCAAATAATATGGTGTTACATGTTAAATGCTTAGAACAGTGTCTGCCATTATGATTATGACCAAAATTCTACTTGAGTAGTGTCTACACCAGGCATGGCCGCGCACACCTGTACTCCCAGTAACTTGGGAGGCTGAGGCAGGAGGATCACAAGTTGGAGGCCATCCTGGGCAGTTTAATGATACTCTGTCTCCAAATAAAAAATAAAAAGGACTGGGGATATAGCTCAGGCATAGAGTTCCCTTGGTTTCGATCCCCAATAACACACACACACACACACACACACACACACACACACACAAGTAATGTCTATGGAATTGTGGGGAAAGCATTGATCTTTGAGTTAGAAGACCTATCTAAACTCTGGCTTCACCATCCGACAAGCTGTGTCACCTTGGTGCAGTCCTATCACCCTCTGAGCTTTAACTTGTTCATCTGCACGTAGACTCTGAGGCTATCACGGGTCTCTCCATGGGCCTGTCCTGTTTCTGGAGATGGGAAAGGCACTTCCTGGTCCATTTCCTTCCTCTCCCTCAGGTTCTCCCTCTGGGCTTCAGGTCGTTCTGTGGTGATATCAGTTATTCACTTTGCTACCCTGGACACAGTGCAGATCCCAGGTATCACATTCTTAGTCCATTCTCACTGGATGGACCCATCGGCCCGAGGCAGACTCCCCAGCCAGCCACTGTCCGAGCCAGGGCCACCGGATCACAAAGCCTCGGGTCTTCACTATCCCGCATCCAAGTTGTGGGTCTTAGTGTAAAAGCCGTTGTCGTCCACTCACACAACTGTAGTCTTGACCCGCATGGTTTCAAACCTTGCAATAGCTCCTGGGGTGCCCAACCAAGTCCCAGCACCTTGTTTGAGGAGCCCTTTCAGAACTCGGCAAACCATGACCTTTTCAAGTTCAAATGGCCAGCCCCAAACATCTCCCTCAATTATTTTGAATCACTCCTCTCTCAGGGAGCCTCCTACGACCTTCGGGAATCTCATCATCACACTCTTCTGCACAAATGTATTTCATGTCTGAACCCACTGGATGTGATCATCAAAAAGGTAAAGCACAGAGATGGAGAGAGAGTCTCTGGTATGAAAACTTTCCATATAAAAAGGTAAGGGGCCAGACTCTTCTCTAACTTGGACCTCAGAGGCTGTGCACGCCAGGGCCAAAATAAACCAAGTAAAATAATGATAACACAATAAATCTTGAGGAAGAATTATTTTCAGTCCAAAATTCAAGTGTGAAGGCAAAACGTAGCCATTTTCAGAAGGGGATCCAAAGTTTCCCTTCAGTGTATCTTTTCTGAGAAAGTTAGTTGAGACTGCATTATAGCAAAATGACCATGAAAACCATGAAAAAGGGAGGAAGTGGGGAGGAAAGTAAACCAAAAGTCCAACAGAAAGAAGTTCCTGGAAGATGATTATGCACCAAGGGTAGAAATTAACCAGCAAGGTACAGAAGGCCTGGCTAGATCAAGGTCACCCCGCTGCTGATGGCACAGCCAGGATCCAGCCCAGGGGCTGAACTCCATCCCCATGTCCTTAGTGGCTGCCTATTTTGGGGTGCAAAAAAATTCTTTTTGGTACTGGGGATTGAACCCAGGAGTATTTACCTCTTAGCTACACCCCAACCCTTTTTGTTTATTTTTTTCATTTTGCTAAGTTGCTGAGAGTCTAAGTTACTGAGGCTGTCCTCTGACCTGCAATCTTCCTGCCTAGGATTACAAGCACACGCCACCATACCTGCCTTGTTGTGAAAATATATAACATTTTAATATAACATTATCAGTTTTGCAAAAATTAATATACATATATACACCTTTTAATGAGGTTTTGAATCAAATCTCAAAATGATTTTTCTTAAAATTGCACAAAACAACTTTACAATATTTATGGAAGAAGAGACATAGCAGGAACTCCAAGAAATATGAAAAAGAAGAATAAAGAAAGGGACTTGCCTTATCAGATAATAACATATATTATAGACCCACGATGGTCAAATCAACCAAATAGTGGCATAAATATAGATTTGTGCAATGCATAAAAACACAGAAATATATCCCAGCAAGTATGAGAATTTAATATGACGAAGCAGGCAGGTATGTTCTATGTGAGCAGGATTGGTGCTACATAGCACCGATGCAGACAAAATTGATTATCTTTTTGGAAAAAAAAATATTACCACACTTTCATCCTAAACCATATGCATAACTGAATTGCAGTCTGATTAGACTTAAATAAATATTGAAAAAATAATGAAATTATCTTACAAGATAATTTAAGAGAATACATATAACCCTAATGTTTCAAATACCTTCAAAACAAAGATTAGAAACTAGATGAAATTTTAAAATGAAAGATAAACCTGTTTAACTATGTAAAAATGCTTTAAATGAAATTTGTAGAAAAAATAATCGATTCGGAGTAAAATTTATAACACACATGACAAACCAACGATTAACATCTATAACATAAAAAGAACATTTACAAATTTACAGAAAGAAAAAAAGAAAGGAAGGAAGGAAGGGAGAAAGAGAGAAAGCTGGCTCAGAAAAATACATCAAATAGACAATTCGAGAGAGCTAATCTAAACAGTAAAATTATTTAATTATGGTTCAGGGAAATGCAAATTTATGTGACAATGAGCTATCACTTGACTCTCATTATATGCCAAAAGATTTTTAAATTGAAAACATCAAATGACGAGGGATGCAGCAGAAGAGAGCCCTTTCATACACTGCTGGCAGAAATGTAAATTATGGCAGCCTTTTTGGAAAGCAATCTGACGATGTCTATTAAAATTTAATAAATATCATATACCCTTCTGCCCTTCGATTCCACTCCTGGGAATCTAACCCATAAACATCCAGCCACCACTAGAAAGGACATGTTTATGAGGATATTTATTGTAGCCTTGTTTGTGATGGCCAAACCTGAAACGATGCCCATCAGTAGAGGAATGGTCAAATAAATTATGTATATCCACACAAAAGGAGACTTTTTATAAACCATTAAGAGAATGAATTAGAGCTCTATAAGTTGGCTTAGAGGGATTTCCATGAGGCATTGCTAAATGAAAAACACAAGCGTGTATACGATGAGTCCATTCTTGTAGAATAAATAATGACAAATCTTCCTTTGTGTAACACATGCATGGAGGAAAATTTGGGAAGACACATTCTGGGCTGTAAATGTGGGCTACTTGGTAGAGGCTGAGACCTGTGGGCAGAGAAAAGGGGGGCATGAAGAAAACTTGGGAGAGTAAAGAGAGATATGACAAGCAAAATAAGACTCTTACGAAAAATTATACACATGTATTTCGCATAAACTATTTTTTTTAATTTTTTAAAATTTAAAATGGAGGGGGAAAAGGGTGGTCTTTGACCGTTTTGTCTTTTCATCAAGGAGAAGTTGGCCCCATAATGCTGGCATAGGGTGTGACCTTCCTGTGTGCCTGTGGTGTAGCAAGGCAGGGTTTCGTTTTATGCTCGCCTCTTCTCTTACTACCTCCTTCTCTCCAAATTCCACTCCTCTTTCCCAAGTCAAGAAACAGAGGAAAAGAGCCGGGCGTGGTGGCGCACGCTTGTAATCCCAGTACTTGGGAGGCTGAGACAGGAGGATCTCAGGTTTGCAGCCAGCCTCAGCTACTTAGTGAGGCCCTCTGCAACTTAATGAGACCCTGTTTCAGAATAAAGAATAAAAAAAGAAATAGGGGTAGGGGTGTAGTTCAGAGGTAGAATGCCCTTGGGTTCAATCCCCAGTACTGAAAAAAAAAAGAACAGCATAAAAACATCTGTAAGGGACCATCAATATAGCAACAGAAATATTTCTTTGTTGTCTAGAGATACATTCTGAAGTATATGAAGCCACCTGAAAAGGTACACAAGACTCAGGCATAATGGGGTTTTTTGGGGGTTTGGTTTTATTGTTTACTTTTGTAATACTGTGGATGAGAACCCAGGGTCAGCGTATCCCTGAGCCACACCCCAGTCCTTTTTTGGCGGGGAGAGGGGTACTGGAGATTGAACCCAGGGGCATTCTACCTCTGAGCTACATGCCCAGACTTTTTTATTTTTTATTCAGAAGCAGGTTCTCCCTAAGTTGCTGAGGCTGGCCTCAAACTTAAGATCCTCCTATCTCAGCCTCCCAAGTACTGGGATTACAGGCATGCACCACCACTCCAGGCCCAAGACTCAGTCATCCTATGTCTCAGACTCTGCAATCAGAAGCCAGAAGCCTGGAAGCAAAACACAGATGAAACATGGAGAGGAAAAGAAAGGATGCAAAAGCCAGAATGACCTCTACCCAGAGCAGCCCTCCTACTGAAAATAACTAACACGCTTAATAAAACCTTTGAAAATCCATCTCTGTAAATACATCACTGAGTTGGCACTGAAGGAAGGCCTCCCCTGAGGCCAAACATAAAGCAAAAGTGAGAGGTTAGATAGGTGATCCACCTTGCTCTTACAACTTGAGCCAAACCCTGGTGTCACTGAACTTTTGTTTTGACAAGAACTTAAAAACAGATCTCAACCAAGACAGGAAGTCTAAGGAGTGTCCTCATGAAGATCAACACTGCCAGTATTAAAGCAACCCCACAGAAGAGGAAGCTGTATGAAGGGCAGACACTAATAAACTGACATGTAACTATGCAATAGAGAGGATCGATAAATCCCACTTCACTCTTTAAAAAGCTTCATGAAGTTGATAAACTTCTGACAAAACTGATTGAAGAGAAAAAGAGCAATCATTTTTAAAAAAACATATTTTGAATTAAAAAAGTAAATATAACTATAGTTGTAGACATTAAAAAGATAGGATGTTATGAACAGATTTGTGCTCCCCAAATTAAAAATAGGTGAAGAGGGAAAATTCATAGAAAATCCAAAGTACTAAATGCTATAAAAGAGAGAGAGAGAGAGAGAGAGAGAGAGAGAGAGAAAATTTGTAAAGATTTTAAACATTGAAATTGTAGTTTAAAATCTTCTAATAAAGTAAACATATCACTCCAGCCTTAGATAAATCCTCCTTCAGAATAAAAAAAAATAGATAACTGTTTCCTTTTTGGAAGGCTGGAATAACATATAAGAAACCAAGTTGAAAAAAGAAAATTGCAAGACAATGTAACTCATGAGCATTGACACAAAACCCCAAGCAAAACATTAGCAAACTGAATTCACCAATAAATAATTTTAAAAGGATAATATGATAGGACGGACTGACTCCATTACCAGATCAAAAGAAAAACATCACATGGTCATCGTAATAGATGCAGAAAAGCATTCAATAAAATTCAACATCTATTCATGACCAAAAAAAAAAAAATTAGTAAACTAGGGAAATAAAAAGTGCTCTTTTTAAAGCCTACTGCAAACATAATAACAAGAGATGAAGGCAGAAAACTCAGCAGCAAACAGCCTTTCCTTCAAGATTTGAAATGAGACAGTCTTCACTGTTTCTCTCCAGTGTCACCCTGGAGATCCTGGCCAACACAACAAGGCGAGAAAGGAACCACCAAAGAGAAAGACCCCCTAAGCCTCCTGAGGACCCACCCAAGGCTGACTTGTGTTAAAACAGGTGACTGGAGGGAAGAGTTTTATAATATCCTCTGCACAATGTGAATTCAACTCCTGCTACTTTGCACATAACAGGACATTCTTGAAGAGACATATATAGAAAGTCCACAGGCCCAACCTGATATTACAGACATATTACAGAGTAACATTGGAAGAAGGCAAAAGCCTATTAGAAATTTCAAATTTCAAAAAAAAAAGTCTATTGAAATTGTATACACTATTACACAGCCATAGTGAATCACGACACACGGTGGGACCAATGAAGGGACCATATAGCTCTTATTCTTCACTATCCTCCCAGCCCTCAGCAGACTGCTTTGCACATAGTTTGGGGCTCAAGAAAGACCTGTTCCACTAACTGGTTGAGTAAAAGGCCCTCCTCCTGGCCGTGCACACTACCTCTGACTAATTTCTGCAACAGTTGCTAGAAAAGAAAGACATGTCCTGTGCAAAACAAAACCCCTTTCCCAGCAACAGATCTGATCTCTAGGGCCTGAGAGATTTCCAGCATCCCACTGGAAAAAAATAACATGGGAGAAGAGACCCTTTGGGCCATAACAATTCTTAACCTTTCATGAAACATGAGCTAACATAAAAATTGTTTTTAAGTTTCAAGGCAGTACACCTATATCACTATTTGTTTGGGGTTTTGGGGGACTGGAGATCAAACCCAGGGGTGTTCTACCTCTGAGCTATACCCACAGCCCTTTCTATTTTTTATTTTGAAACAGAATCTTGCTAAATTGCCTAGGCTGGCCTCAAACGTGCAATCTTCCTGTCTCAGCTGCCCAAGTACTGGGATTATAGGAATGTGCCACCATGCCAGGCTTATATCACTATTTTATAATGGTATTTTGTTTCCCCTCATGTCCACTTCAAAAATACAGCTCTATGTTGCTGTGTTCCCTTGACCCCTACCCGGTTATAGTTTTTATCTTTCATTTAAAAATATTTGCATTTTCTAATATTTGAATCTGAGTCCATAGTTTCTCAATTTTGACAGTCCCCAGATTCCGGACTAAGCAAGACTTTCTGTATAATTGGGTTATTCCAGAATCATTGGGTTATTCCCCAGTGCAGGGGAATTTGAACACTTCTGACTGCCTAAGCTCTGGGGCAACTTGAATTTTCTTCCCCTTTCTCTTCCATATTTTACTTCCTCGATCTTTGTGTCTGGAGAAAGTTGTTCCTCTCCCCGAGTCTCTCATTGTTTAAAAAAAAATTAAATCTACAAGATTTCTGCTATAGTTTAGATCTTAAATGCACCCCAAGGGCCCATGCATTAAAGGTTTAGTCCTCAACTTAAGGCTGCTGGGAGGTGATGAAAACTAAGAGGTGCATCCTAGTGGGAGGGCTTCTGGTCATTGAGGGTGTTCCCTCAAAGGGGATTCTGGGACCCTTGTCTCCCTCTCTTTTTCAGGTCCCAGCCATGTGGTGAACAACTTTGATCTGCCACAGGCTCCAGCCATGATGTTCTGCTTCACCACAGGCCCCAAGCAGCAGGGCCAACCCATCATGGACCCAAACCTCCAACACTGTAAGCCAAATAACCTTTTCTCTTTACAAGTCAATTATCTCAGGCATTTGTTATAGTAATGGAAAGTTGACAAACACACCTTCTCACTACCAGTGTGTTCTGGCCTGTGTTTCTAAGAGGACTTGCAGCATTCCAGCACCCCAGGGATAATAAGGGGAGCACACCAGATCAGTCAGCAGAGGTTTCCCAACAGTCTCTCTTCTGAGCGTGGTGTACAGGTTGGGTTGGGAAGGAAAGGACCAGGGTTAAAGTCCTAGATCTGATACTTACCAAGGTGTCTCATCTCTGGAAAATCACACCTCCTCACTTGTCCTCAGTTTCCTCAGAGGTAAAAGAAACATTGGTCTACAGTAGAGATTTCAGAACCAGGCAGCAAATGTAAACGGAGGAAGTTGACTGACTGGGAGGAAAGTTCTAGTGTCCCGACGGCAATAGGGAGTGGTGGGGACTGCGGAGATGGGCAAATGTAAGCAGAGCCAGAAGTGAGCGGCTTCTACTTAACGATAGCCACTCAGCTCAATGACAGTGGGAATGTGAGCTCCATGTTGCCGGGTCTTCTGAATTTTCAAGAATGCCTTCCAATATGGATTGTTATTTGAACGCTCTTGATTTGCAGTCGTTAAAGTTTTGTAAACTAGTATTATCTTTTCAGTAGACCCCAACAGCCTTTTTTGCATCTAAAGTGGTCCCAAGAGCACGCCTGGTTGTTCCACTGCCCTGGAAATTTCCAGGAGCCTCCCTTCGGTTCCCCTGAATGTTCTTCCAGCTTTGTATAAGGGTACCTCAGCCTCTGATGCTTTATTACAGATCTGGGAAATGACCAACTTGACCTGGGGGAGACAGATAGGGTTCCCCTAATTATGGTTTCTTGGGCTTAGAATAAGCAAAAGTGTGAGGTGGGTGGTCAGGCTGGCCTCCCGGGATGTCCTGTGGGCCAGGTCTCCCCCCCCCCCGCCACAGCCATTGTCAGATCCAGAGGGTCCCCTGGTTCCTATCTGAGGTGGAGGCCTCCGGAGAGTGAGCTTCCTGCTCTTCCTCCTATCCACCCTCTCAGATCTTGGGGCTCTAGGTGTTCCCCTATTCCAACTCTCACCAGTTGGAATAAACCATCCATTGCCCAGTTCTCTAAATCATCCCGCTCACCACCAAAAACCAACCAGCCACTGCCTGGCATGTCCGAGCCACCTTGGTTCCTCAGATCCCTCTCCTCCATGGCTCCTGAGGCCCTCGCAGGCCTCCTCCGGCCAGCTTCTCTTGGCTACTTATGCTCTGTCTGTAGGGTCACTCATTTCTCAACACTTACTGACTTTCCTACATATCAGATTGTATTAGTCAGTGTTTTGTCCCTGTGACAAAATACCCAAGAAAACAAACTTAAAGAAGGCAAGATTCATTTTGGCTTATGGTTTTAGAGGTTTCAGTCCACTGATGACCAGGTCCTTCACTGCAGGCCTTTGGTGAGGCAGAACATCATGGCAGAGAGGGCGTGGCTCATGGTAGCTGGGAAGCAGAGAGAGAGGAAGGGGCTGGGGACAAGATATGCCCTTCAAGGACATTCCCCAGTCGGAATGTCCTCCAAGTAGGCCCCACCCCCTCCAGTTTCCACCACCTCCCAGTAATGCCATCAACTGTGAGTTCCTCAATAGATTAATGCTCTGATGGGGTGAGAGTCCTCATGATCCAGTCACCTCCCAAAAGCCCCACCTCTGGACATCGCTGTGCTAGGGAGCAAGCTTTCAACACATGAGCCTTTGGGGGCATCTCCTGTCCAAACCATACCACACGTGTTAAGGAGATAGCAAAGTGGCTAAGAGCCCCGGCTTTAAATACAGAAATATCTGAGCTTGAAACAATAATGGCAAAAACCCCAAGAGCTGCCACTTACTGGCTCTGTGATCTCAAATTGCTTGAAGTAGCCGGGCATGGTGGCACATGCCTGTAACCCCAGTACTTGGGAGGCTGAGACACGAGGATCGCAGGTTCAAGGCCAGCCTCAGCAACTTAACAAGACCCTGCTTCAAAATAAAAAATGAAAAAGGCTAAGGGTGTAATTCAGAGATAGAATGCCCCTGGGTTCTATCCTCAGTAACAAACAAACAAAAAAAATTGCTTGTAGTGTCTAAGCTTCAATTTTGTCACATGTAAAGTGAATATAATATATACCTGTGATAGTTAATTTCATGTGTCAACACAGCTGGGCCAGGGTACCCAGATATGTGGTCAAACATTATTTTGGATGTTTCTGCAAGAGGGTTTTGGGCAAGATTAAAATTTAAATCTGCAGACTTCGAGTGAAGCAGATTGTCCTCCATAATATGGATGGGCTAAATCCAACCAGCTGAAGGCCTGAATAGAACAAAACAATGATCAACCTAACCCAAGCAAGAGTGAGTCTCTCAGACTTCAACTGTGAGATTGTCTCTTCCAGAGTCTCCAGCCCGCAGGCCTGCCCTGCAGATTTTGGACTTACCAAGCCTCCACAATCACATGATCCCATTCTTAAAATAAATGTCTCTCTCTCTCTAGATAGATAGATAGATAGACAGACAGACAGATAGATAGATAGGATATATATATATAGAGAGAGAGAGAGAGAGATTATTAAATACATCTAGAGATATAGATATAGACACAGATGGATACACACACATACAATTGGTCTGTTTCTCTGAACACTCTAATATAATACCTCACTGAATTCTTGTAAGGATTACATGAGATAATTTTTGGTCGTTGTTGTCTGGTTTTGTTTGCAGTACTAGGAATTGAACTCAGGGCCTCAAGCATGTGAGGCAGGTGCTCTATTGCTGAGCTACATCCCCAGATCTTTTTAAATGTAACTTTGAGACAAGGTTTTGCTATGTTGCCAGGCTGGCTTTGAACTTGCAATCCTCCTGCCTCAGCCTCCTAAGTAGCTGGGATTACAGGCATGTGCCACTGTGCCCAGCAATGAGGTGCATGGGATGTAAAAGTCTTCCAATAAATGATAAAAAAAAGGTGCAAATAATTCTAGCTGGCCCTGTTTCTTCCCTCTGCTCTCCACTCCCTGAGAGCCAGGACTGCTGATTGCTTGGCCTGTTTCATCTGAGCTGCCGGTGGATGCAAGCTCAGGCTTAGGCCCTAGAGGCATGGAATGGCATACCTGCCTTTCCAGCATATTCGGGGAACAAAATCCACTATTTCAGAGCCACAGGTTCAGGTGTCACTGTGGGATTCCTGCAGGTTTCAGGACAGTGACGACCACCTACAGTCCCTTTCAGAGCTGGGAAAGCCCCAGGTCAGCCTATTTAGGGGCCACCTGGAATAGGACCAACCTGGAAAGATGGAACATTGACTAAGAGGTCCAAACCCTATACCCGGTCCACATATTCAGACTTCCTGGCCAGGCTACCCTCAGGTCAAAAGCAAAAACTGGCCAGGCCCGGTGGCACACGCCTGTAATCCCAGTATGTGGGAGGCTGAGACCTCAAGAGGATCACAGGTTTGAAGCCAATCTGAGCAACTTTGCGAGACCTTTAGCAATTTATCAAGACCCTGTTTCAAAATAAAAAATAAAAAGGGCAGGGGGTGTAGCTTAGAGGTAGAACTCCTCTGGGTTTAATCCCCAGTGCCGAAAAACAAAAACAAAAGCAAAACTGTCACAGTATGTGCTAAATCAATATAACAAGAGGAAACCAAGGAAATAGAAGGATGTTTCCTGGGAAGTGAGCCCTACACATTCTAACTGCCCTGCTCAGCTGAGCTGGGGATCCAGCCAAACAGCCTCCACGCTGTTGACAGCTTTCCCCTCTCACACGGGACCTTCTTAAGGGGGACAATCTTTTTTTTTTACTTTTTTATTTTTTTTTCAGTTTGGTGTGAACATGCATGCACACAGCTCTTAGTGTCCTTCCCCCCCACATCCCCCCCACATGTAGCACTGAGAATGATGTTGGTATAATCTCATATGTACACATTGTTTATGATAGTAATTCCATAGATTCACTTATTCCTTGCCCTTCCCCTTCCCTTGTACCCCTTCCCTTGCACCACTGAGGGTTCTCTGTTGTCACTGGAGTCCCTTTTGTGTCCCCACTACTCCCTAGGTTGCGCATATTAATGAAAACGTATGTTTAAGGGGGACAATCTTTGAACACGTCCTGTGCTTCACCCAGCAAGCTGCTGACCAGAAGTGGCCACTATGGGTTTCTGCCCCGGTTGTTTTTTGCTTGGACAACCTATGCTTTTACAAACAGACCCCGAGCACTTTAAGTTGTTTCTGTCCTGGATCTCCATCCCAGGCCACCAGATTGTTTTCATTTCCCGTGCTTCTTCACCTCCTTGTCATAATGTTCTGGAACATTCATAGTGCCTGGAGTCCACAGGAGGGCCATATACCTACCATCCCTGGCACCAGTGGAAATCATCCAATTCTGGGCACTCTGAGGCACCCTGCAGAAGCTATTTAGCAAGTCAGGAGTACGTGTCACAGGAATGCAAGGCGTGGCTTTAGGCATGGGATATATTTTCCAGATAGGCTACTCCATGCTGAGAATGGTGGGCGAGGGAATCTGTGTACCCAGAGAGGGAGCAGGAAGTGGGATGTGTGCCCCACTGTAGTGAAGTGGTGTATAGGAATCCTGAGCTTCCCTTTCACCTAGGTTTCGCAAATCAGGTAAATTATAGAGGACATGGCCACAGGCCTGACCCCTCCCATGGATCAGCTGCCCAGGCTGCAGCTTCTGCACAGTGACAGGAAACCGTACTTCCATATTGTCACAGGCCTGCAGCCTCGCTGTGGTACTCAGTGTACAGCACCTAACACAGGTGAACTCAATAGCCCATATTTTATCTAAGAGCACTCTGATTATCTAAGAGCACCCTGAAACAAGGATGTTAAAATGAGGGGAAATGGTTAAAGGTGATTGTAAAATATCAGACATTGAAAGACACAGTTTTATTTCGGAAACGTTAAATTGGAGGGGGTCTAAAATGAATAAAATACAATATCGTGGATTTAGCAATACTAATGTTAGTATGTTAGTGTTTGGGGTCACTTTATGTGATATTAATGATTTTGACAACTAAAATGATAATGCTAATATTTTAATTTTCATTGTGTTTTATATTTTATAACATATACAAGAAGATTACCCCCTTCATCTGTCCAAGAGAAATCCTGAAGCTGCCAACGTGATTCCTCTCCTCTATCAGGTAAGAATTCTTTCTACTGGGAGAGAAAGCTGAGTTAATCTATATAATCAAAGACTGAGACAGAAGGAGAGTGTTAAGAAGAGAAATAGAAGCAGCACAGGTATGGTAGGGGGGTTAGGGGTGGGGATTGAGGAGCTGAGGGTGTGAAGTGTTTGGGGTGAGGAAAGAGAATTTTCTACTACCATGTACTATGTGTTTCAATCCCCTGCCCTGTCCTTCAGGAGGCCTAGGAAGAAATGGAAGGACTTTTTATTTTTTATTTATTTTTATTTGTTCATTGTTTGTTTGTTTGTATTGAATGCAGGGGCATTCTACCTCTGAGCTACACCCCTAGTCTCCCCTTTTTTATCTTTAATTATTATTATTCTTTATTTTGAAACAGAATCTCACTAAGTTGCTGAGGGTCTTGCTAAGTTGCTCAGGTTGGCTTTGAACCTAAGATCCTCCTAACTCAGACTCCCAAGTACTGGGAGTACAGGTGTGTGTTACTGCACCCAGCTTGAATTACTTTTTAATCACCTTTGGTGATTAAGCAGTGATTCTTAGATATGATACCATTGGAGATGGAACCAGTTGGGTCCAGGCTTTTAAGGGTTACTTGAACATTGATGCTGTGATGTGGGCAGGGTAAAAATCACCATCCCTCATCATTGAGGAGGAAACTTAATCTTAGAGACATTATATAATTTTGTCCAAAGGCTTTTATGGGCAGTAAGTAAGAGATAGAAATCAAATTCAAGAGTTTTTTTTTTTAAATTCCACTTTCAGTGATCTTTCCCTGTGTTCCTAAAAGGAAGTATTTAAAGCATAATTTTTAAAAATGCTAACCCTAGTTAATTTTTTTACTAAGTAAATATGTAATTCTTCATAGATTCAAAATTGTAGAAGGAGCAGTGTTAGTTCAGTGATGTAATAACACATCCTACTACAAGATACATTTACAGTGAAGTTGGAAAAGTGTTCACATCTTCAAACCAATTGATCAACTGCATTTATAAATGTTTTAAAAAACAGTACAGCTGTATATTGTCAATCACAAGACTTTTTTCTTGGTACTGGAGATAGAACCCAGGGGCATTCTACCTCTTAACTACATCCCCAGCACCCCTCCTTTTTTTTTTTTTTTTTTTTTTTGGTGGTACTACCTCTTAGCTACATCCTCAGCCCTATTTTTTATTTTTATTTTTATTTTTATTTTTATTTTTATTTTTATTTTGAAACAGGGTCTCGTTAAGTTGCTGAGGCTGGCCTCGAGCCTGAGATTCTCCTGTCTCAGCCTTCCAAGTACTGGGATTACAGGTGTGTGCTACCATGCCTGGCTAATCATGAGACTATCAAAAGTACTGTGCCTATCAATTCTACTCTTAAGTATTTACCCAAGAGAAATGAAAACATACCCACACAAAGACTCATGGGCAAATGTTCATAGCAAGATCATTCCTAATAGCCAAAAAGTGGAACTATCCACCAACTGGTAGAGAAATTAAGCGTGGTGTAAGTACAGACGGTGGAATAACATTCAACAATCAGAAGGAACACAAAGTACTGATACATTTTATGTGATAGATAAACCCCAGACACATCAAGCTAAGTGAAAGAGGCCAGACATTAACTCCATGCCATATATTACAATTATATGAAATAGCCAGAAAAGGTAAATCTATACAAACCCAAAGGAGCTTAGCAGCTGCCTGGGTTGGGGGTAGGAGAAGGGGTTGCTGCAAGTGGGTGTGAGGGATCTTATTGGGGTGATGGCAAGGTTTCTAGATTGGATTATGGTGATGAATGCTTAATTTGCCCCTTCGCTGAAAATCCCACTTAAAATGGGAAAGTTTATGGCATGTTAATTATATCTCAATAAAGCTGTTAAAAGAAGAAAAATATGCCGGGCACAGTGGTGCACGCTTGTAATCCCAGTACTTGGGAGGCTGAGACAGGAGGAGCACAGGTTCGTGGCCAGCCTCAGCTACTTAGTGAGGCCCTCCGCAACTTAGTGAGATCCTGTTTCAAGATAAAGAATAAAAAATAGGGTCTGGGGGTGTAGCTCGGAGGTAGAATGCCCCTGGGTTCAACCCCCAGTACCACAAAAAAAAAGAAGAAAAAGGAGAAAGAGGAAAAATAAGAAGTGTGCTATTATGGTGAAACCCAAAGAGATTAATAAGAGGTGAAAAGTGGATGGAACTGGTTTGCATGTATGGAAGGGTTTGCTGACTATAGGAATAGTTTTGAAAGGCAAATAGTGCATGCTGAACTGGGTGAAAGAAGCCATATGGTATGCAATCAATGAGCATCAGTAAAAGAGGAAGAAAAGAAAAGTGATTGACAGGAAGGTACCATCTTGAGCTCTAGGCTGGAGGACCAACATCAAGTTCTAATGCCCATTACTAATGTAAAGTCAAGAGCTTGGGAGTTTGTAGACTTCACTATCAGAACATCTGTCATTCCAGAAGAATTCATTTCTTGCCCCAGGTAAGTGCTGGTTATTTGGATATAGTTTACAATGTCTTGCTTTGAAAATACTTAATTTGTTTTTTACTTTTATGACGTATAAAATGATGTGTCTTGTTTAAAGTAGGGTTTTATGGTGCTGAATGAATAAACTTCTATTGATGAAAACTTCGAAAAGCAAAAGAAACACCTTGTTCAGGTAAGAACTAAAACAAACAAAAGAAAGAAAGCATTAAATTCTCGGTAAACAGTAGCTTCCTTGTAGCACCCAGAGCTAGAGGGACCCAGAAAAGACGGAACGCAACATCGAGAAAGATTCACGAAGGTACGTGTTCCCATGATTTCTGTACTTCCTCCATTCTGCCTTCCTCCTGGCCCCTCCACCAACCATCTCAAGAAGGAAAAGAGAGGAATCACTCCATCTATCTGCCTGCCTGAGTCGTGACTTGAAAAAGGATTAATGCAAATGATGCTCCAATCTTCTGAACTAATAGAGGGTCCCATTATTATTATTATTTTCTGCCGTATTAGGTGTAGCAGAAGAAACTAACTATGTGTTGGGCCTTCTCTTACCTCCTGAATAGAGACAGCATCCTACTAGAAAAATAAAAATCCACCTTGTCTTTTAGATTACTGAAGCCAGGCTTTATCCGGAAAGATGGGTGTCTGGTGATAGAGTGTGGAATTGTGGTCCCATCCAACCAGCAGGCTGTAATTTCCCAACTCTGAAGATGAGCTGAAGTTTATTAGGCTCTATTTGCTGGGCATTGTGCCCACATTTTAAGATGCATCATCGTATGTAATTCTTGCTACTATCTACTAAGATTTGTACCATTACTCTCCCCTTTTGCAAAAGAAGAAACTGAGGCTTAGTAGCGTTTAGTTTACTTGCTCAAGGATGCCTAACTAATTGGCAGGACCCCTGAGCTCATACTTTCTTCCATCTTATCACAGGTTCCCCTTGAACTGGACCAGGGGTTGTTTGTAGGTTTATAAAAGTAGAAGCCAAGTTCACATTCCTATTCTTCTGCTCCAGCAAGGTGAGCTTACCGGTGGCCTGGAGGAGGCTGGGAGGAGAAGGTCAGCTCTGTCAGAGTGGGACAGTGGGCTGCCACCGCAGATCTTGGGGACAGGGGTGATGCTGAGAGCCACTCCATGACAGTTGGTACATTAGATATATCCCAACCTGTGCTTGTATGTTTTGAAAATATATTTCTGCTCATTTTCTCTTGTTTGTTTTGGCTCATTTTAAAGAGTACAGCACTTAGAATCAGAAAAATAACAGGACTTAAACTTGGGCTTTGGAATATAATGTTGACTGACCTTGAGGAGTTTTCTTAAACCCTGAGCCTCATCTAAAATGAGGGTAATTGGCCATACCTACCGCACAGAGTCCTTTAGAGATTTAAATGAGGTCATTCTCTAGAAAAGGGCTTTGTAAGGTACTCGATAGATAATTATCTTAATTCTTGACCCTTTTCTTTTTTATATTATCTACTCCTCCAATCGTCAATTTTATAAACTAGCCTCCTATATCTTTAATCAAGTTGTTCAAACAGAGAAGGGGAAGGAGAGAAAGTGGATGGGGGAGGGAGGCAGAGCAAGAGAGAGCCCTGGGCAGGACCGGAGGAGGACAGAGTTCTATTGTTCAACACAGCAGCCTCCTTCTGGCTGTAGGAGCACATCTGATTAATGACAACATAATTTTTTAACCAGCCAAGCACTAATCTATTTATCCTAAATCATCCTGTGTTTCTCAATCTTTTTCTAAGAGAGTTCAAGAGAGGATCTGTCGAAACCCTTGATGAAATCTGGGATTCTGCCCTCATGACCCTCCTTGATCTGGCAGCCCAGTTTTTAAACAAAGGAAATT
This sequence comes from Glis glis, assembly GCA_004027185.1. Lineage (NCBI taxonomy): Eukaryota > Metazoa > Chordata > Mammalia > Rodentia > Gliridae > Glis > Glis glis. The sequence goes on from PVJS01000307.1 coordinate 18,036, forward strand.
GGGTTTGTTGGACCATGCCCATCCCTACTGGGCTCACCCTATCCTCTGATCACCTTTAGAAATGCCCACATGCCACTTATTTCAAATTTGTTCTAGAATGTTCTTGGGGACGTAATCCTCCTCAGAGTGCTAGGACTTGGGAGGAGTCTGAGGGCATGCTAGGTGGTAAGAGGGTCAGGGTCAGGTACCAGGCTTGTTCTCAGAGCCACACACAAGACGGTGTGGGTGAGCAGCAGGATTCCATGGGCATTCATTCAAGGGGCCCCAAGTCATCCTTGAAGGGACTCAAATCAAAGGTCTGGGTTATAGATAAGGTGGCAATTAAGGTATCCAAGCATTAAAGAGCGGCGCCGCCGCCAGGGTATAAAACCAAGACTAGGAGCAGAGTGGGTGGCTGAATATTACCCACCCAAGAAGAGGGATCAGCATGCAGCTGAGATGAATCCATCAGTCTACTGCCAATGCCCATCATGATCTATTAGCTCAGACACAGGAAGGGTGGCTTTTTCCTTAGTTTTTTTTTTTTTTTTACAAAACACCCATCCTTGACACAAAAAGCAACTCAAGCTTTGATCGCTTCCAGAGCCCACTTGCTCCCGCTTCTTGAAAACTCATTCAGTTGTCTATCTTCTGAAGCTTTCCCCATCACCTACAATTTTTGAAAAACGATTGGCAGCTCCTCTTCCGTGGTTAGGCAGTTCTTTCAGTAGAGTTGAGTCAGGGCTAAGCACTTGGGCCTTGGTGCCAGACAGGCCTCGGTGTATGTCCCTTGATGGTTCATTTGCTTCTGTGGGGCCTTGAGTAACTAACCGCTTTGAACCTAAATGTTCTCGTTGAAAAACAGGGATAACAATAATCCTGCTCATGGGACTCTTGGGAGGCTCCAATGAGACAAAGCGTGTGACGTACACGTACAGTGCCTGCACCCCGAGCTTGTCCCCAGCACACGTCTACGGCCAGCAGCATCATGAGTCCCAACAGTCCCTGCCCTCCGTGAGACTTTGGCCATGCAACTTTACAGTTCTCCCCCCTGGAGATGAGCGCACCTCCCATCCATGGGTATTGGATTTGTGACTTGCTTCTGCCCGTGGGACGTGGGCAGAGGGAACAATGAGTTCCTTCTCATCAGAGACCTTATGTGCCGTGTGTTTTGACTCAGCCCATCCATGCTCCTGCCATTGCCAAGAGAAGGACATGCCCCAGGAGGCCCACAGGTGCCGGAATAACAGAAGACTCGCCAAGCACACCTGGACGCCATCCACAGCTCAGCGCCCTGCCCGGCAGAGTTCAACCTGGATCAGCCAAACCCTAGCCAGGCCACAAACACGTAAACACGAATAAGTGCTTATTGTTCTGTGTCCCAGAGTTCTGGAATGGCTTTACGTGGCATTATTGTGAGAATAATTTATACTTACCTTGTTCAGGGCTTGGAGATTTAAGCTTATTTAAGGCAGTTTAATGGGCTCATTTATTTCTGTATCATTCCAGCTCCCATCAAGCCTCACTGTAATGAGAAGAAAGTGGGTTTGGGACCAGAGAGCGGTGACTCCTATGTGGCTTCCACATCTGACCAGCTTGGGACAGGTCATTTCTCCAAGTCTGTGCTCCAAAACTCATGTTGGGTTTAGTTGCCACTGTAATGGTGATGAGAGATGGGACCTTTAAGAGGTGATTACTTCATTCGTGAGTGGATGAACGCCATTGTCCTGGGAGTGGGTCAGTTATCACGGGAGCGGGCGCCTGACAGGAACGGAAGCCGAACCCCATCCTCCCCTGTCTCACACGTTCCCTGACCTTCTGCCACGTCTCGACACAGCCCCGAGGCCTCGCCAGTTGCCAGCACCATGTTCCTGGACTTCCCAGCCACCAGAACCAAGGGCCAGGAGGACTGCTATTGTTTATAAATTACGTAGTCTGTGGCATTCCTTTAGAGACAGACAGTGAACTAAGACGGCCTTGGCTCCTCCTGTGTAAACTGGAAGTGAGAACACCAGCCCCCGTGAGCATGAAGACGAAATGGCACGATGTCTGCCCCATGCGTGAACGTGACACCAGCTCTGGAGACAGGTGAGTGGCGCTCTCCTGTTCCCTACAAGCTTCTTTTGCAGTGTGGAGCTTCGGCTCCAGGCCTTTGCCGAGAGAGTGGGTCGAGCTCACAGGTGTTTAGCTTCACCTCAGACTTCAGTTCCTTCGTTCACATGAATGTACGCGGTATCTGGCGTGTGCTGGCGCTGCTCCAGTCTCTGGAATCTGGTGGCCAAAAGGGCAAGGAAGTCGCAACTCTGGTGGGGCGTACATTCTAGACAAGGTCAATGAGTAAGGCAACAAGAAATAAGCTAGATGATCCCAAACAGCAATCAGTGTTATAAAATAAATACAGAAGGGTGAGGATGTGAGAGAATGGCAGAGTGGGGGATGGGCTAGTGGTCAGGGAAGGGCTCACCGAGGCGGGACACCCTCTGCTTTCCACAGCAGAGATGTTCCTCTCCAATTCTTCCTGCTCCACACTTATCCAGAGAAGCTCTCTCAACCCTTAAATGAGTTCTAGGGTTTTTTCTTTTCTTTTTTATCTGTTTACTTTTCCCTTAACCACCTGCCACTCCTGGCATAGATGCAAACAACTCTTCTAGAGGCATGCTTGATCTCGTGTCCCTGTTTCCTCCTTCTGTACACGTGTGTCTGGACACTATAAGTCACCTTGGGTAGCCACAGCCACCTTTCCAGACTCTACTTCCCTTTCTCCCTCACTGGAAGCATGCTAAGTTTCATACACAAGGAGATAGAAGTCACTTTTTTTATTTTGGTACTGGGGATGGAACCTAGAGGCATTCTACCTCCAGGCTATACCTCCACCCCTTATTTTATATTTATTTTAAAAAGGGGTCTCACTAAGTCTCTTTGCATTTCACTAAGTTGCTGAGAAGTCACATACTTGAAGGCTCACACTTTGTCTTGCAGTCTCTCCACAAAGACCCTTGCATTTTCTCATCCCTACACTTTTGAAGTCTGCTTCTCTGATGCCTACACCAGGTGACCATGCCCCAAGTCCCCATCTCAGCCCTTATGAACTTAAAAGTAAGTGAGAAGGTTCCCTGATTTGTCCCAGCCCAGGCCAACCTGAGCCTTCTTGTGGGCAGAGCAGAGCTCGCACAAGCAGATTCTCTAACTCCAGATAGACCAAGTCATCAGGATACATGCCAATAACTCATAAGCTGCTTCCTCTGCCTTTGACAACACGAGTTACCAGCAGTTACTAGTTACTAGTGATTCTCAAAAAGTATTGGCCTCATAAAGGACCTGATCAGCTTATCAAAAACACTGATCCTGATTCAGTAAGGCCAGGGCCAGGCCCAAGAGTCTGCATTTTATACAAGCTTCCAGGTGCCACTGGGGCTGTGGTCTGCAGAGCAGTTTGAACAAACAGCCTCCAAGAGACATTCACCCACCTATCCAACCATTATTAATTAATTAATCTATTTATTTACTACTGTGGATTGAACCCGGGGCATTCTGCCTCCGAGTTACACCCCCAGCCCTTTTATTATTTTTTATTTTGAAACAGGGTCTTACTAAGTTGCTGAGAGTCTCGCTGAATTGCTAAGGCTGGCCTCCAACATGTGATCCTCCTGTCTCAGCCTCCAAAGTACTGGGAATACAGATGTGCACCACCACGCCCAGCTTAGCCGTTCATTTAATAAGCATTTGTATCTTCTCTATGCCAAGCATTCTCCCTAGAGTGTACAGAAAAGAAATCTTCAGTGCCCTCCCGGGTCTGGCAACCAGGACAGAAGGCAAGGGCTTCCTGCTTGGTGGCGCAGCGTGTGCCAAGGTCCTGGCGGCAGGAGCACGGGCCATGTTCTAGCGCGGGCATGACGCTGGGTGAGATGGGGACTCCCTGAGAATACAGCTTGTGAGACACGGTACGAGTCAAGTCCGGAGAGCCAGACCCTTGCTGAGCAGGCCGTGGCTGACAGCTGAGCCCTTGCAATCCTCAGAGACGTGGCTTCATTTCAAAATAACCTCTTTGGATGTAGAGGTAAGACTCCATCAAAGCCAAATAACTCAGACTGTCCGAGAGGCAAGAAGCCAGGCAGTGGGATGCTCAGAACACTCTCTGCCCTTTGTCCCAGACATTTTCAAACTTCACCTTGCCTGCTTTCAAATCACAGAGGAATGGGTTCACGCCTGCAGGCACATGGCAAACACACTCGGGCTGTCTTCAACTTTGCACAGATTATTCCAGCCCAAAGAGGGTGAGGCCAGGTGGAGTAGAAGCCCCTGCCTTGCTCTTGCTTACCTGCCACCTGGAGCGGAAGAAGCCTTGTTTGTTTAAGCAGCATGTGCCTGGGAAGGCCAGGTGTGAGCTGCAGCTCAGAGATGCCCGTATGCCTCCCCTGGGGCTCAGCTGTGAACCATCAGAATTGCTTGTTGGGCCTTGCCGGGTACCAAGGTCCCTGCCAAGAACTGGAAAAAGTCACAATAGAAGTAGAAGAGTCTGGAAGGGTTCATGTCTGACCCCGAGGATGGGGAGGAGATGCTATAAAAATCAATGCATATGGGCATCATCAGATTGGATGACTGCTCTGGAAAAAAAATAGCACATAAAAATAATTCTGTTATAAACGGACTCCTATATATAGTGAAGACAAATAATCACCCACTTCCCCGGCTGATCTGTTTTGTGAGTTCCTGTTTTTGAACACTGGGTTTTCTAAAAAGCTCAACTCACAAGCAGAAGTTCTCGGGGCGGCCACAGAGGAACATCTAGCCACCGAGGTGACCTGGAGGTCCTTGCAGGGGGGCGAGGGGACTGCAGACACTGGATAACTCATCCACTGGGAAACCAGGCCACTTGGGCAAAATCCGAAGCATCCGTCCCAGATGTGAGTGGCTGGCAGTCTGTTCCCTGGCAGGCTGGCGGCTTCTGTAGGAAAGTGGGGCTCAGAGGGCTCTCGGGCCTTCCGGCTTCCACCCTGCACCTGCGCTGGAGTTCCTGAACAGCTGCAGTATAAAATGCCTGGGCTCAACAGTCGGGCTGAAGCCACCTAAATTATGTGGGTATAGAGGTCTAAGAGGAGGATGGATCCCCAGGTCATCACGTGGCCCCAGGTCTGAAGGACTGGCATTGAGGGCCCCCTTTCCTAAGAGTGCAAGTGAGTGGAAAATCCAGCCTCCCTTCCTCTACGCAGCTCTGCCAAGGAAACGCGCCCCACCAGACATGCCAGTGATAAAGGAGGACCCCGACAGTACGCTCTGACCTTCTCTCAGGACTCATGCATGAAGGGGGCACAGATATTTGAGGGACCACTCTTCCCACTTGCTAAGAGTCATTCCCCGCTGAGACTTGTCACAAAATGCTACCCGGTGTGAAGCCTTGTAATTCCCTTCAAGAAACCTCATTTCCCATTTCCTCTTAATTGTTTCCTCTCTCTGTCCAGGGGAGCAATTTAAGCCACTCTGATTCCCCACTAATGGCTTAGTGGATGACAACAGACCAGAAAAGAGAGGACATCTCAGAAACAGGACGCCACTGTGACGTACACCTGCTCAGAGTTTCATAAGCCCTGGGAAGCAGCACCTTCCTTGGTGCCTTCATTGTTCAGCTGTGAGGGGATCTGAGGTCCCAGTGCAGCTTCAGCGGTCGGGTCCCGCTGCTTCCGACAGGGACTACTGCAGACCTGTCATTCATGTGGCGGGCAGGTGTCGAGCACAATGCCCGGCCACGCTGGCACCGCCGACGACTGATGGCTGATAGGAAGTGAAGTCTTGCAGGCCAAGCAAACGCTGGGCTGGTGCCTACTAGAGATGCATCTAAGCTAATCCTCCCTCGCCTCAGAGGACTCCCTGGGCCTTCCCTCACGCCTGCAAGTGTCCTGCTGCCATGATTCCCAATGTCTGGTCACCACCACGGTGGCACTGAGACCTTAAGTAATTTTCCCAAGACCACAGAGCTAAATGATGGAAAGCCAGGGCCGGATGAATGCAGTTCAGGCTCAGGCCTCCCCTGCCACAGTCTATGGCCCCTGGGGAGATGTCCCTGGGAGATTGCACAACCTACCCTGAAATCTGTTCCAGGCACTGCCCTCAGAAAGTCCCTTATAGAGCATTTGAACTTCTCCTGCTTCTTTTACAGTCCGTTTCCTCTTGCCCCAGGAGAAGAATTAGGAGAGGCAACTTCCGAGAAGAGAGGGGGAGCTGGGGGGATTGAAAGGGAGTCCTGCTTTCCTTACACCTGAAGGGGAGCCACCTCCAGGGGGGTCGCCTGCAGCCAATGGGAGCCAGGCATCCTTGCAGAAGCCTCCTTCCCCTCCCCTGGAGAGAAGAGGTTCTGTTGCCTGTGAGAAGTCAGACACCTTCCTCTGAGCAACATGCCTGGCATTTGGCCAAGCTGATAGCACCCACAGAAAGGGGCAGAGAGCACCTTCAGGTTGGATCCAAGCAGCGCCCCTTAGGCAGATGGTGTTTGGGGTGACTTTGGGAATCTCCATGAACCTGGGGTCGCATCCTACTCATCGCAGGCTCACGCCACCGCATGAAGCAGCCCTCCAGCCTATTTGAACATGTCCGAAACTTGAACACACCACTGGGCTTGTTACAACACGGGTTGCTGGACCCCGCCCGCCCCCACTGGCTCCTAGCTCCAGGGTAGGGCCCCAGAGCTTGCCTCCCTAACAAGTTCCCACGTGATGCTGAGGCAGCTGCTCCAGGGACCACCCATTGTGTCTCCAGAGATTGCTTTGTGGAATTCTTGGTGCCGCATTAGCACCTGAGACACTGTTCTTATAAATCACAGCACAAAATACAATTCCAGGAATATGCATTATTTAAAATCCCAGAAGCACAAATAAGTGTGGGAGGGTAAGAAGTAGAGGGAGTGGAGAGATGAGGACGGCTGAGGCAGGCTGAGCAGTCATTCAAGAAGAAACGCCTTATCCGGGCATGGTAGCACACACCTGCAATCCCAGTACTTGGGAGGCTGAGACAGGAGGCTCGCAGGTTTGAGGCCAGCCTCGGCAACTCAGTGAGACCCTCAGGAACTTAGCGGGACACTGTTCCAAAATACGAAATAAGAAGGGCTGGGGGTGTAGCTCGGAGGTAGAATGCTCCTGGGTTTTACATGAGAAAGAGGAGGAAGAGACAGCCCCTTGAGAACTGGCAGGTCCAATAGAGAGCAGTCCGAGGGCCCCTGGAGAGAGCCTGTTTATGGGCAGGCTTTCTGTCTCATTCCTTAGAGTCTCAGAATTGGTCTGGACAAAACCAGCCCTGCCCTGCCCAGCCCAGACCTGCCCACACTGCTTTCTCTCTCCACAGGACAGAGCGAATTCACCTCCGGGTCATAGCACATGGCTCTGTTCGCTGTCTCTTCCCTGGGAAAGACAAGAGCATCTGTCTGCCTTTCCCTACAGCCCAAACCTTTCTTCATCCAGGGTCTCACTGGACCCCAGCATTTCCATATAAACAGCTAAAAGGAGGGGGTCCTGACCCTCGACTGCAATAACATTTCTAGAAAGCATAGAATTCAGAAGCTAGAACGTAGATTAGGGACCCGATCCTTGTCTTATCCCAATGCCTCTGGATGGAAATCCCTTTCTCCCTGGCCACTCGGTGAACACCTAGCCTGCCCTCGAAGCTCCATGCAGGCCTCTCCCATGGCCCCAGCTCCCAGGCAGGGCTTCTCATATGTCCTCTGGGCCCCTTCTCTCCTGCGTCCATATTGCCATATTGTTTTTGAGCCTGGGCAACAGGAGCAAAATCTTCAGGCCCTAAACACTCCCAGCCCATCTCTCCCCCTCCCCACGGAAGCACCTCCTCCCACTGAGCTTCTTGCCTCTGTCCTGTCTGGGGGTACAGGTCCCCCTTGGCAAATTATCCTTTACTGTAATGTAGACTCCAAGCCTAGAGAGAGGAAACTGAAGAGATGGGAGGAAGAAGGATGTTTAGAAGAGGTGAAGGGTCAGCCGGGCAGGGTGGCGCATGCCTGTAATCCCAGCACTTGGGAGGCTGAGACAGGAGGATCGCAGGTCCAAGGCCAGCTTCAGCAATTTAGCAAGACGCTGTTTCAGAATAAAAAACTAAAATAAAATAGGGCTGGGGGTGTGTGGCTTAGAAGTAGAAAACCCCTGGATCCAATCCATAGTACCACAAAAAAGGGGAGTGGTAGCCAGGCGTGGTGGAGCATACTTGTGATCCTAGTACTTGGGTGGCTGAGAAAGGAGGATCGCAGGTTCAACGACAGTCTCAGCAATTTAGTGAGCCTCTCAGAAACCCAGTGAGACCCTGTTTCCAAATAAGAAATAAAATTGGTCTGGGGTTGTAGCTCAGAGGTAGAATGCCTCTGGGTTCAATTCCCAGTACCACACACACACACACACACACACACACACACACACACACACACAAAGGCAGGGGGGGTGAGAGGTACGCAGACGGGCTAGGAGACAGGAGGGACCTTGCCTCGCCGGGTCAGGCAGCTCTGAAGGGGTTTGAGGGAAGAACTCCAGGACAGGTGCGGGGTGCAAGGAAGTGGGAAGAAAGGGGACGAGGCTGTCATCAGATAGCTCTGGATCCACCTGTGGGTTCTATTTGCAGAGTTTGAAAATGCAAGGAAAGAACTGGGGTCGCTCTGCGGTTCCCTTCGGTCCCGGGCCGCTCTTCGGTTGACTGTGGCGCAGCCCTGGGCCTGGGCGGCACGGGCAGCTTCCCCTGGGCACGCCTTTGACTGTGCCTCCCAGCATCTGGCACAGCACCTGGCCCACGCTAGATGCTCAGAAAGGTTCGCTTCTTCCCCCTGGCAAGCCCAGGGCACCTTGCAATGCTGACAGGGTGGCAGAATGGAGCAGGGGCCGACAAGACAACCAGGAAGAGAGAGGCAAATAAAACAGCCCACCAAGCCTCCCTGGGCTGAGCACCAGCTGCAGGGCACTGTGCTGAACTTGGCTGGGAGCCCACCATTTACCAGCCCCCCGCAGGCCTCGGGGGTACGGCTGATTAAAGACACGGTTACTCATTTCATTCGCCCGTCACTATTTAAGGAAGTGCAATCATGCCATTCCTCCGTGGCCTCTGACCGCGCAGGAGGCAGCACTACCAGGGCTTGTCCAAGTGGCCGGAAGGACAGAGCTGTCCAAAGAGCACAGGAGGGGCTGAGGGAGCGACCGCAGGTCCCGCGGGTGGGTGTCCTCCTGCAGTCCGTCCGCTCTCCCTGCCCCAGGGGTCAGGTCCCATGGCGACTCCTCCCTGTCCCACCCCACCACTGCCCCTGCCCGGGTAGCTCCGGGGCTTTCTAGCATGCTCAGGGTCTCACAGAGACTCAGGAAAAAGCACATCTCTTGGTGAATTTCAAGTTGCAGCAACTCAGAGCATCAGACACTTTTCACTTCGAAAAGCATAGCTTGTAATCAACAAATTCTTATTGAGGTAGCTCTGTGCCAGGCCTGGTACTGAAGACTGGGAGGAGAAATGAGTGAAACACAATTCCTGCCCTCAGAGAGGATCTAGTCTTGCCAGGCATGGTGGCACATGCCTGTAATCTCAATACTGAGATTACAGGGAGGCTGTAGACGGGAGGATTGCAGGTTCAAAGCGAGCCTCAGCTACTTAGAGAGACCCTGTTTAAAAATTAGCTCTGGGCATGGTGCCACACACCTGTAATCCCAATACTCGGGAGACTGAGACAGGAGGATTGCAGGTTCAAGGACAGCCTCAGCAACTTACTGAGACTGTCAGCAACCTAGTGAGACCCTGTTTCAAAAAAAAAAAAAAACAAAAAACAAAATAGGGATGGGGGTATAGCTCAGAGTTAGAAACCCCCTGGGTTCAATCCCCAGTACCAAAAAAAAAAAAAATTAAAAAGGGCTGGTGGAAGCCAGGCACAATAGTGCACACCTATGATCCCAGTACTTGGGAGGTTGAGACAGGAGGATCACAAGTTCTAGGACAGCCTCAGCAAGTAGTGAGACACTCATCAACCTAGTGAGACCCTGTTGCAAAATAAAAATAAAATAGGGCTGTGGTGTAGCTCAGAGGTAGAATGCTTCTGGGTTCAATTCCCAGTACCACACACACACATACACACACAAAAAAATAAAAAAAGAAAGGAAGGAAGGAAGGAAGGAAGGAAGGAAGGAAGGAAGGAAGAAAAGAAAAGAAAAGGGCTGGTGGTATACCTCAGAAATAGAAAGCCCCTGGGTTCAATCACCAGTACCGGGGGGAAAAAAAAGACCCAAAAATGGAGTATCTAGTCTTGCTGTGTGCTGTGGCACACATCTGTAGTCCCAGCACAGGAGGCTGAAGCAGGAGGATCACTTGAGACCAGACTGGGCAACATGGCAAGACCCAATCTCAAAGGGGGAAAAAAAAAAGTATACAGTCTTATAGATGGAAAACACATACCCAAAGAAATTATACTGATGAGGAGTAAGTATAAAGGTCGAGTTACGTACTATACACAGTACAGAATAGGTGGTGATAACTTCTAACGGGTAGAGGAAGATCTATGGTGGCTTTTGAAGGTTAATATGAATTCTTCAGGTATTCTAGTGAGAAGAACTTCCCTAGAAGGGGAAAACCATATTCAAAGTCATTTACATCACAGAGAAAATAGCTTGAACTCGCTAGTTTCAGTGGGTCTCAAACTTTTCTAACAAAGAACTCATCGCAGAAGACTAAAGTGAACAGAGGGCTAGTCTGAAATATCTAGGGCCAGCATGAAATGTCTTTGACATATATTTTCATTGTTTTAATTATGCAAATTACACATCATAGTTTACAGCAGTCTTGTGTGTTGTGATATTATAATAATTTCTAGCCAGGCGTGGGAGCGCATGCTTGTAATCCTTGGGAGGCTGAGACTGGAGGATCCAGGTTCGCGGCCAGCCTCAGCTACTTAGTGAGGCCCTTCGCAACTTAGTGAGACCCTGTTTCAAAATAAAGAATAAAAAATTGGGCTGGGGGTGTAGCTCGGAAGTAGAATGCCTCTGGGTTCAATCCCCAGTACTGCCAACAATAATAACAATAATAATAATAATAATAATAATAATAATTTCTAGTCAGTAAAATTATTTGACTTTCCAAACACACCGTCAAATATGATTGACCCTCCGTAGAGGGAGAGGTTCCACGGCGGCCCCAGGGCTTGCTCGACCCAGCCTTCTCCACAGAGAATGTCCATTTGCAGCTAAGCCTGATGACTGGAAAGCTGTTAAGAGAGGGTAGGGGAACAGAGCTCTGAATGTCCAAGTGTTCCTTCACGCTTGTATTCAGGCCCGCTGACCAGCGTGACCACAGTCAGTATTTTCCAAATGTTTCCGGAAGTTCAAAGTTTGTCCTGGTTCCTTATAGCTCTGTCTGTCTGTCGTGTGGGTTGATTTGAGGAAGAAACCCCCAGTGTGGCCAGGAGGAGCCGGTCAGGCCAGGACAGGTGGACTGCGTGCCATCTCTCCCTCCAAGCCAGCCTTTAGAGGAGTCCCAGCCGATGACATCGAGGGAAGAAGCAATTCCTGCCTGATGGGTTCAAAAAACAGTTGGAAGACGTTCTACATTTTTGCTAGAAAATTTGAAACAGCCAGAAAATATTGACCCTTCCACTTTCTTACTTTCTTGCATGCTGGGGACACAGGCACTCTGTGTTCACCATTGAGGGGGTGTGCAGGAATGACCCTTGGGAGCCGCTGGGGGCTGGGGCTCACCTGGAGCGCACCGTGGAGGCACTGAGAAGCCCTTACAATATGGTATGAGGGTGGGGGGCAGGAAGAGCGGAGGCACCGTGATGACAGCGCCGCCCCCTTCCTCCTACAGCAGAATACATGAAGTCAGCCAGGAGTGCTGTGTCTGGCAATAAGAACAGGAAGAGATCATGCGCGCTAAACGGACAATAAATAAACAGTCAGCCAGGCGTGGTGGCGCACACTTGTAATCCCAGTACTTGGGAAGCTGAGACAGGAGGATCGCAGGTTCACAGCCAGCCTCAGCTACTTAGTGAGTCCCTTCGCAACTTAGTGAGACCCTGTTTCAAAATAGAGAATAAAATATAGGGCTGGGGGTGTAGCTAGGAGGTAAATGCCCCTGGGTTTCATGTAGTACCACAAAAAAATAAAAAATAAAAATAAATAAATAAACACAGTCATGCCCTGATGAATGATATTTCAATCAACCACAGGTTGCATATACAACGGTGGTCCCTCAAGATCATAATGAAACTGAAAAATTCCTATACCCTCGTGTTTTTACTGTACCTTTTCTGTGTTTTGGTATGTTTAAATACACAACTCCCATTACAATGGTCTGCAGTATTCAGTCCAGTGACATGCTATCCAGGTTGATAGCCTCGGAGCAATGGGCTGTACCACACAGCCCGGGCGTGTAGTAAGCTAGGCCATCTGGGCATGTGTAGGACACTCTATGATGTTTACAAAATGACAAAAGTGACTAAAGATGCATTTCTCAGAATGCCGTTCAGTGACATGTACTTTTACATAAGTAACTCTTCTCTACCCATTTTAATTTTTCTGTCATTTCACTCTAGCTCATGTGGGCCCTTGAATTTTGTAATAAACTTTAAAGGCAAGAGCCCCAGCAAACACTAGGCATCTGCATATGCTGGGGCAATCCTATCGGCCACCGTGGGTATCGTTGTTCAAAAGCTCCCAGGTGACTCCAGGTTTGTACCCAGGGGCGAGTCCCTGTACCAGAAGCAAGCAGGTAGATGTCCACATCTCTGGTTTTAGCCAGCAACGGAGGCGTGTTAAGGAATGCTATAGGTTGAATAGTATCCCCCTAAGATTCATGCAAAATCCTAACCCCCAGTACCTCAGAATGTGACTTTGTTTGAAAATAAGGTCATTGCAGATGAATTACTTTCAAGGTATCCTATGGTACCATATTGGAGTATGATGGACTCTTTATCCAATGTGATGGGTCATGTCCTTATAAAAAGGGGAAATATAAACCCGCAGCCAGGCACACAGGGAGAGTGCCGCGTGAACACAATGGCGAGACCAGTGAGATGTGTCCTGAAGCCAAGGAAGGCTGAAGATGGCAGCAACTCATCAAGAGGAGGGAGAGGTCTTCCCCTCAGTGTCCTCAGAAGGAACCAGACCCTGTGACACCTGGATCATGAGACAATACATTCTGCTGTCAATGGCACCCAGACTGCGGTCATTTGTTTTGGTGGCACTAAGAAACTAATTCAGGGGACCTGATGGAAGGTCAACGCACAAAGGTTGTAAATGGGTTACGAATTACAACCAACCAAAACTTTCCCAGGGTGAAGGAGTTGGAAGGTACTGGAAACCAGGTCTCTCAGTTGTTCTTTTTTAGTGCACTTAGCAGGAAGCATGGTGAGCCTCCCCAGTGAACATCCTCCGTGTGCTGAGAGTTGGCGAGGAAACAACTGGCCTATTTCGTAGAAGTTCCTCGGCTCCATTCCATTCCCTTCCTCTCAGCCCATCAGGCCGTCAGGACCTGACTGCACTGGACCTCCTGGCAATCTAAGCACTCCCCTTCTGCCATCAAAGTAGCCTTTCTCTTTAGTCAATTAAAAGCCTGAGGTCTTTCTGGAAAATAGGAAAGCTTTAGAATTTGAAGTCTACACGGATTTTCAATAGGAGAACTTCTAGAAGCAAAAGGATCTTCTTGTGATCTGTAGTCAGGTCCCTGACTGAGGAAACCCCAAGGAGGCCTGGGCAACAGCAGCCTGCGCGTCCCCAACAGACACGAAGCCCCTTGAGGACTCTGCCCTCGCACCTCACCACACGGCCCTGTTTTCATGACTGATCATTGACTTTTCCCACCTACCCCCTCGGGAGCCCAGAGATGGCTCTTCCTCGCCTGACTAACACAGGACATAGCGACCAGGATCAAACGGAGCTCACAGGCTCCAGTCTGCAGGGAGAGCGCAGGAAATGAGCACTTTAATAAGGTGGCACTTTTCAGGGTCACAGAAACCTGACAAAAAGATGATAAATAGAAATGTAATTAGGGCCTGTGAAGGAGCATGGGTGTTGAACCTAGAAATGATTTTTTTCTTTTTGAGGTTGTAACTGAAACCTAGACCTAGGAGTCCCTTGGCGCTTCTGATTTATGTGGAAATAATTTTCCTACTGAAGAGCTTGAGAGTCACTCAATTTCCTTATGTAAGAATTCAGCAGATCCAGTGAGCTTTAGATAAAGGCCTTTAAAAATGAATGCAAAAGAACTGAAGTAAAATCTTCCATACTGACAGCTCCTCTCGGGTCCTCTCCCTTTCTGAGAACTTTTCAATGGAGATATTTGGAGAAAAAAAAAACTACTGAAAGATGCAATTGATTGTTCAGCCCCAGGTGAGTTCCATTTTCTAGTTCTCTGGCAGGTTCTACCGCCTCTCCACTGGTTCCCTAGACATGCCTTGGTTGAAAGTCACCAACACCTGCTGCCATTCCAAGCTGGGCCTCAATCCTCTTCTGGCCGCGTGGACCCTGCTGTTGAGAGGAAGTTTGGATCATGCAAAGAATTCCCTTCTCAAGTCCCAGATTTGCATCCTAGCTCCTGCTCTCGTACAGGTTGATGATCTGAGACTTGGTTTCCTACAAACAGGGATGACATGGATGGTGGGAGGGGCTCCACAACCTCCTGTGAGGATGGAGTAGGAGAGGAATGAAAAGCTTCTGGTATGTGATGGTAGGTGCTCAATAAAAGGGCTCCACCCTGCTCTGACCTGGGGCTCAGCTGAGGCCAGGAGCCATCTCCCTGGTCCAGGATCAAAAACACGGGGAGGGGGTGATCTGTGTTCTCTAGTCTCCCTGCCCTGACCTCTTTGTAAGTGGCTCTAAGCCAAGGCCCCTGTGCCAGTGACAATTGTGAATGAAGAGGACAGGGAATCAAGCAGAGGAGAACGCATGTGCTGGGTTGAATTCCAGTCAGTGTAGATTCACTGATCAAAGACCCCATGTCAATCCTACGCTAGAGACTGAGGATAAGGACATAAGACATGGCCTCTTCCTCCAAAACTCTCTACATCTGGATATGCAGTCATCTAAGGATGGAAAACATCACCCGGACATGGTGGCACATTCCTGTAATCTCAGTACATGGGAGACTGAGACAGGAAGATTGCAGGTTCATGGCAGCCTCAGCAATTTAGAGAGACTCTCAGCAACTCAGAGAGACCCTGTTTCAAAACAAAAAATAAAAAGGGATGAGGGTGTAGCTCAGAGGTAGAATGCCCTTGGGTTCAATCCTTGGTAACACACACACACACACACACACACACACACACACACAATGTAAAATATCTTTCAGTATATTTATACCCCCCAAAATGGTACCGATTCCATTTTATATTATTTTGGCTCCTTTTTACTTAATAAAAAAAGCTTACATGCAAAAGAAAACCACATTACTTTCTTCCTCTCCATAAAACTCATTGACATTTAAGATTAATTTGTTGACAATATAAACAGGAAGTGACTTTTTAAAGTTACTAAATAAAGCCAACCATATTTTCATTGAAATAATTTGACCAAATAATTTTTTCAGTCCTGGAGAAGAACTTGTCCTCTAATTGAATAATTAAAACCCACTCGATCCAATAAAAGAGGTCCTTTATGGACCTCCCGTACCAGAAGGAATTTAATTAATCTGAACTCAGAGGTAACAAACTGCATTTGGGGAGGATCCAAAGTTGCTGGAGGTGGGAACTCTTACGGTCCACACTGGTTCCTCCACTGACTCCACGAACTGGTTTCATGAAGAAACTACCAAACTTTTAAGCTGTGTCCTCTCCAGTTAGGAACGAGGAAAACCAAATTTCCTCTCTGGAGGGCTGGTGATATCTTAGCTTTGGGAACCAGCGTTTGCTTTTCTGCACCTTCTGGTGACCAAGGTCACACGGATCCCACTGCGCAGACCCATCCTCTCTTGCCCAAGAGGATCCCACTGAAGGGGGAGCCCATTTGAGCTTTCCCCAGACCAGCAGAGGGAGCTGGGTGCAGAATGGGGAGTGGGGATGTCTGGCCGTCCTCCCACGTGAGCAGGGGCAGCACAAAACAGCTCTCTAGAGAATCCTGGAAGTGTGCCGGACACGGGAGTGGATCGCAATCTGAGTTGTGGTGCCCCTGAGTGACAGCGCGCTACTTAGGAAAGCCACATATGTGTGCTTCTGCAGAGTTTCAGCCACGAATAGATCTCTCTATTTTCAAGAAAGGAATTTCAATTGAGACTAACACAGATTTTCCCAGATCCTAAAGGTCTCTGGGGAACTTGCTTTAATTAGATCAAAATAGTTTGTATTTAATGTATGAGATTGATAGATGGTTGATTGAGTAGTCAGACCTAACTTTATACCAATTTCTGGCTGACAGAGCCCTGATAATGTACTAAGTTTCCCTAAACCTAAGTTTACTTGTCTGTAAAATGGGTTCATCTGCCTCCCCAGGTAGTTTCACATAGGGAAAGGGTTCATCCGAGTGACTGGCATGAAGTCAGCCAGGATAAACAGCGACTGTTCTCGCTATTGTTGTTACTGAAGAATGGTGAATTTGGGGGCATCTTTGTGGTATCAGGGTTTCAGAACAGTCAAGACACAGACCAGGTTAATGGAAAGGCTCTGATACACACCATGTAAATGGATACTTTCCACGCCGATGCACAACTTAAGTAGGATCAGTCACCTGGTGTGCGGATGTTTCTGAGTCACTGCAGCTGAGACAGTTTTGCTGGGGAACCCAGGAATCCAGCCTGAGTTCCTGGTTCAAAAATCACACCTGTGAAACTCTATCCAGGTGGGAAATTCTTCTGGTTGACTCTCCTGAAGCCATGGTTCATTATCAAGGTATTTCTCCGGGTCACTCTAAGGTCACCTCTTTCCTGCCATTGCCAGGGAAGGTCCACAGCCCAGGGATTCGGCCACACAGCCTTCGCCTTTCTTTCACTGAGTGCTTACTGATGCCCCGGGCTACCATGCACGTAGCCATATGTGCATCCACTTATTTAATCCTTGAACAGCCCTCCAGGGAACAGAGAAGGACCTCGGGCTTGGAAAAGCCCAGGCTCTGGTCCACGATCACCGCTATACATGGGGGAGCCATCATTCCAGGTCCTGCCGACCCAAGTGCCCGACCTGTTACCACCAGGCTATCCTTTCAGAAAGCCATTAATCCCACATTTCTTTCCCCGTCACAGGTGCTTATACTGCACCTAAGAACAAAAGGCAGTTTTAAAATGCTCACTTTTCTCACCTGCTAAAGAGCAGCACAGCCTATGGTCACAAATCAGGCCCTACCTTGCTCCAAGATTTCCAGAACATTCTCCCAGTCCTTTTCCTATCCCCAAATGATTTACCGGCTCAGGATTTCTTGTGGCCTTTCAAGAAACAATTTAGTCAATTCTCCTTTGGCTAAGAATCCCTGCTCCCAGGCACCTGGTTGGAGCAAGAGTGCCACCTGGTGGAAGATTTGGGTCACTGCCAACACAAATTCCTTGGGCCAAGGTGGGCCGGCTGGCAGAATAGTATCTTAATGGAGACTACCAGCTTTCACAAGGCCTGGAAACATTTGTGAACAGCTATGAGAACTAAGAACTAAGTCAGCAATGCCCAGGTCCTAATTTTACTGAAATTCACAGGTGCTGCTCAAATACGAGTTTGGGACTTTGAGGACATGCATTTCTTAGCCCCAAATCCCAGGGCTGGGATCAGAAGAAAAGTGAGTCGGGCCAATATAGAAATGCATTGCTTTGACTTTGAATTTTGAATTTCTACTCATCTTTTATTTTTGCGTTAATTCTGGGTTTTTACAAAGGCGCGTTCAAATATGATTTATCATGACTACCAAGTATTGGGGGGCACCCCTTACACGTTGTCCAGCAGCAATGCCTCTCCCGCTTCACTCTAGAATTGGCCCTGCCAATGCCCTCTAAAAAAGGATTTCACTTCCTTTCAAAGCGCTGGTTATAAACAAGCGACACAGCGCCTGTCACTTCCCAACACAGCACATCTGTTCACTCTTCCCGCCTGAGAACGGCCTTGGGTTGTCTCCATCGTCACCACATCCCCGCTCCTCTCCTAGAGTCAAAGGAAAGTCCACAAACCAGCGTACGCGATTGAGAGTAACCAAGGAGTGATCTGGCACAAACCCTTCGCTAGTCACTGATCCCAGGGCAGAGTACTGCTCCCCTTGGCAGGCATGAAACTTGCCACGCTTAAAAGGTTCTGTACGATTGCCAGGTCCGGGGCCACAGGGCCACAGGAAGCCAGGCCAGACGTGCTTACCAACCTTAGGCACGCAAACCGAAGGTCCGTCCTGTGCCGTTTCTTCCCCCATCGTCTTAATGTCCACATCAGGCCAGCTCACCAGAAAGCCCATGTCCGGCCTGGATCATTCCAGTGCCCTGACTCACAGCCAGCTGAAGGCGCGGTGAGAAGTTCTATATGAATGGGCCAGGGGGAGGGAGGGGGAGATGTTTCTGGAAACTCCTGGAATGGTACGCAAAAGTACATTCATTTTCTGGGAAGATGGTTTATCACTTTCCTCCCATGTTCCAAGAAAACTCTGACTCCGTTAGTAAGCCTTCAGGCTCAGTCAAGTGTCTGCGTGAGAAGGGCATCGAGAAATGCCTTTCTGCCCTTGGCCAGGTCAGAGCAAGTGTCGTGGCCTGATCTGGCCATGAAATCCGTGTGGACCGTCCTGTGTCCTGTTGCAGAGATCCGAGCATTTCTCAGCGTGCAGAGCAGAGCAAAGCAAAGGCTTCCCTCTCTCTCTCATGCTGGAGTCACCTGGATGGTCCAGGTTGCCTTCTTTGCCTCTTGCTCCCTGCTTAAAATCCTTTTCAGCCTCGCTGTGGTTCTCAGGCAAAGTCCTCTTTGGCAGGCTACAGGCTTTCCTCTGGAATTCCCTTCTACCCCTTGGGCGCCCTGACCCTTCCTGCGAGGTCTGGCTCCCACCACAGTCCTCTCAACATCTGCAGGCAGGCTGCGCACTTTACACATGCTCCGGTTATCGTGCAGTGATTTTGCTAGAATCATTTACCTATTTTCCTATCTTTCCCATGAGATGGTGAGCCCAGGAGGACAGGAAACCAAACCTTGACTCATTTTGGAATCCTTGGTGCCTATCACAGAGTTGGTGTGTAAAAGTGTTCCAATAAATGAATAAATAGACCCATGAATGAAGGAACAAACACCTCCAAATATTTGTTTTCCTGAAATATCCTTGGCTCTTTCAACAAGGCGTGAGCCTCATTAATGATGAGCAAAGGGCAGAGAGGCAGATTCCACCACCACCCTGGACATTTCCCAACTGGGTGAGACAGAGCCCTGCAGCCCCTGCTCCCCCACGAGCAGCCCCAGGCCAGCTGCAGGCCCGCTGCGCAGCTGGGGTCTGAGAACATAGGGCACCTACTTAGTGCTGCCGGCACGCCACCAGCCCTCGCTTTTGCTTCTTTTTGTAGCTCCCTGGTCAGGCTCGTTCCTCCCATGTACTTGTGTAGTCAGTAGGGAGACAACTGACCAGGCATTCGGAGGACAGAGAGTGGCCACTGGCCAATGCCACCTGTACCCCCGGCGGGGTCTGGGAAGACTTGGTCTCCTCATGATTCGTTGTCATTAACCACAGTGAGGATCCGAACAGGAAACGAGTGGACTGGACTTGCTTCCACATCGGGACAGAGCTGGATTTCATGCCCAGGAAAGCATCGTCATGAACCTCAACAGCTTGTTTTACCCTGCTTCCTTCCACTGGAGTCAAATTCATAAGAAGTCTGATAAAATCTCAGGGCGCCACTCCAAGCTCTGCTTGTCCCAAACATGTTTCAGAAACTGAAAAGTGAAGCCAGGCATGGTGGCGCATGCCTGCAATCTCAGTACTTGGGAGGCTGAGGCAGGAGGATTGCAGGTTCAAGGCCAGCGTGTGGTAACTTAATGAGACTC
>PVJS01000307.1:47341-142843 GCA_004027185.1 Glis glis
GTGTGTAGTGTGTGTGATTAGCAAGAATAAAGAAGAGTTAATGTTTATCTTAGTTTTCATGGTGACATCTGGCTATCCATGGTGGTCAATGTCACAGAAGACCAAGAGCATGGAAGACAGGTTGGACTCTCAGCTTTTTTTTTTTTTTTTTTCTGGTACCGGGGATTGAACCCAGGGGCGTTCTACCTCCGCGCTACACCCCCGGCCCTATTTTTTTTTATACTTTATTTTGAAACCGGGTCTCACGAAGTTGTGGAGGGCCTCACTAGGTAGAGATAGATAGATAGATAGATAGATAGAGAGATAGAGAGAGAGAGAGAGAGGGAGAGAGAGAGCGCACGCTGAGGCTAGCTGCGAACCCGGATCCTCCAGTCTCCACCTCCCAAAGTACTGGGATTACAAGCGTGTACCACCACGCCCAGCGAACTCTCAGCTTTTTATCTGTGTGTCCTTGGGGGAAACCACTTTCCATCTCTGAGACTTGTTTCCTCATCTATAATACTCGAATAACAGCCCAGCACAGTGGTGCAAGCCTGTAATCCTAGTACTTGGGAGGATCATAGGTTCGAGGACAGCCTCAGCAAGTAGCAAGACTCTCATCAACCTAGTGAGACACTGTTTCAAAATAAAAATAAAAAGGACTGGGGATGTAGCTCGGAGGTAGAATGTCCCTGGGTTCAATTTTAAAAAAAGAAAAAAGAATAGAGCACTATCTACCATTTATCATGCACTTACCAGGTACCAGTCTCTATGCTGAAAATTTTAAGTATGTTATATAATTTAATTTGCCACAAAATCCATTAAGGTTTTATTTCTACTAATTTTACACATGAAGAATCAGATACAGAGTGGGTAAGCAACTTACCTGTGGTTACAAAGCTGGTACAGAGCAGACAGGATATTTCAGCCTGGAAGAGACGGGATTTTACCCCAGCGTATCTGACCCCATAGCCTTGCTCTCTAAGGACTTGTAACTCAATTTTCTTGCAGAGTGTTTCTGGTGGGATGAGTTCAACTGCAGCTGCAAAAATCTCAAAATTCTCCCTCGCTGTCCTCAGGGACCCAAACTCCTTGTTGGTGCTTTGCTATCTTCAACCAGCGGCCTCCACCTCGTGGTCTAAGATGGTTGCTTATGTCCAGCTCATTACTTCCACATTCCAGTCAAAAAAATGGACATGTTTCCTTCTATTGAGGATGCTTCCTTAAAACCATACACCCCACTCTTACTTTTATCTCAGTGACCACAAGGACACATGTGGCTGCCAGGGATGCTGGGAGAGGTGGTCTTATTGCAGGAAGGCATGCACATTGCTAAAGAACACGGGATTATATTATTAAAGATAAAGGGAACAATGGATACAGGAGGACAATCTCTAGCACACAGGACTATTAAAACTGTGGAGGATAATCTATATAAAGCACATAGCTAGCCAGGCATGGTGGCACACGCCTGTAATCCCAGGATTTGGGAGGTTGAGACAGGAGGATCTCAGATTCATGGACTGCCTCAGCAAATTAGCGAGACCCTCAGGAGTCCAGCAAGACCCTTTTTCAAAATAAAAAATAAATTAGAGCCGGGCGTGGTGGCGCACGATTGTAATCCCAGTACTTGGGAGGTTGAGACCGGAGGATCCGGGTTTGCCTCCAGGCTCAGCTACTTAGTGAGGCCCTCCGCAACTTAGTGAGACCCTGTTTCAAAATAAAGAATAAAAATTAGGACTGGGGGTGTAGCTCAGAGGTAGAATACCCCTGAGTTCAGTCCCCAGTACCGCAATAAATAAATAAATAAATAAATTAGGTTTGGGGTGTAGCTCAGAGGTAGAAGGCCCTTGGGTTCAATCCCCAGTACCAAATTTTAAAAAAAGAAGAAAAAAAAAAGGAAGGAAGGAAGGAAGGAAGGAAGGAAGGAAGGAAGGAAGGAAGGAAAGAAGGAAGGAAGGAATAAATCTAGCTTAGCTCCCTGCCTGGCACTTAGTAGCTACTTGGGAAGTAACATGATTCGCTATTTATTATTATTAACCTGTGTCTGGCATCCTGTGAAACACACGCAGGAAATCATAAATTCAAATCAAGCAAAGAAAGGTCACAGCAAAAGTGGGGGTGAGAAGGAAACAATTTAAAATCTCTGTGATGTTGCGTACGGGCACCTCCTTTTCGCTCCCATGGAGCGCAGCCCTCTGACACACGCCCAGGACCATGAGGAGGGCGCTAATGAATAGACAGAAGCGTCGAAGCCATCCCTAGCAGAACCCACACGCAGGGCGGAACTATCACGGGTGGTTCTTGGTAAGTAATTTTTGTAGCAGCAGTTAATGGAAATGCAGTTTTCATTACACTGAGGAGATTGAAATCCCAGCCAGCCCCTGTGGGTCCCATCTGAGCTGTCCTTCATTTCTCATGAGGCGATGTGGTGTTTTGACCTTGGTGACTAAGCTTCGCCCTGAAGAGTAGGAGGAGCTGGGAGGAGGAGCTGGGTGATTGAAATCCTCAGGACATCTCCCCTTCATACTGTCATTTTAACAGTCTTCTTCAAGCAGCCTGGTACCCCGGTGCTGAAGAGGGAGGAAAGAGACCATTTTTAATTCCAGGTGAAGTTATCATCTGGTAGGGAAGGTTCTAGAAGTCTGCCCTGAGTTGAGGAGTGACACCAAGCAACCCAGGTCATTGGACACTTCTCACATGCATTGGACAACTCCCTCTGGGCGGGGTATATTTGGGGCGTCAGTGTTGTGAATGCCTCTTTCTGTGGGCTAGAGGTTCCTACCCATCCCAAGTTCATATGTTGAAATCCTACCCCTAAGAGGATAGCATTAGAAGGTGGGGCCTCTGTGACCTCACAAAAGTCGTAAGGGCAGAGCCCTCATGAGTGGGATAAGTGCCCTTATAGAAGAGACCCCAGAGAGGTCCTTGTCACTTCTGCCACATGAGAACACAGTAAGAGGCCATCTGTGAACCAGGAAGCAGGCCCTCACCAGCCATCAAATCTATCAGCACTTTGATCTTGGACTTACCAGGCTCCAGACTAGGAATTATCAATTTATTTATTTTTTCCTTTGGTACTGGGAATTGAAGCCAGGGGCATTCTACCCCTGTGCTAGACTTCCATCACTATTTTTATTTTTTATTTTGAAACAGGGTCTCACTACGTTGCCAAGGGCCTGCCTAAGTTGCTGAGGCTGGTCTTGAACCTGCAACCCTCCTGTCTCAGCCTCCCACATACTGAGATTACTAGCCCAGCAGAGAAATCAATTTCTATTGTTTATAAACCATGTAGTTGAAGGTATTTTGTTATAGCAGCTTGAAAGGACTAAGACACCTCCTAACACAAAATATGTTTTCCACTCAGTTCTGTGAATTACAATAATTTGTGGCTGTGCAAATTGTCTCCCTTGTTAAGGAAAAATGAACGAGGACGGTGCAGAGTTGCTTCCTCAGATCCTCCTTTCCTCTGAATTCTGGGTCATGTCTCCACTCCCGACTTCTCAGAGGCCCCTCTCTCCCTTCCCTGTCACTGTCGGCTTCTCTTCTGCAGCTTTTATTTTTGCACCACCCACTCAACAGAGGAGGCGCGGAGCTAATAGATTTGTACAGAGAGAACATCTGCTCACCCACAGAAGTCGAAGCATTCAGTCTCATAATTTTGTTGAGAAAGCAGAAGAGAAATAGATATCCTCTGGTTGGCAGAGAGCCAGCCTGCTTCCAGGCTTGGTTTTATCTCCTCTTCCCAGTTGTTTTCTGTCTCTGCTCATCTTATGATGGAATGGTTTCTGGCTGCCATTTTGTTTGCCCGGAGCTGATACTGTCTCAACCATCTGCAAGTTATTTCCAGAAGGGGAACTGTGGTAAAATCAGGAGGGAGTGAACGTTTTATTTTAGCAGACACCAGACTAAAAGGCTTCCCATAGCCTCTTGCACCCTGCATGTTTTACCAATGCCACATGAAGGGGTGATGGGGAGACCCACTTCAGCCATCCCAGAGAGCAAACTATGTTTTCTATCTGATGGCTTGAAACAGCAGCAGAAGGAAAATTGCAATATCCCTCATTTATTGACTCATGCGTCTTCCAATGCATCTTCTTATACAACCATTTCTTTTGGAAGAATCTTCTCTTGCACGATTAACAGAATTTCATTTATTAGTCTCTTGGAGGGCAATCTATGCAACTGCAGGTAAACTGGAATTGCAGCTTCATTAGCCAGTCAGTTGGGTTCAAGTTCCTCCTCAGGCCTAGAAGCTGCTCTGCCCCACTTGTGCCCTTTTATCGTGTCTCATTTGCATGTGCGTATCAGGGAGTCCAGGAGACCGGCAAAGTCTGGCCCAGCCTCATCTTCTCCTTTTGCATCTCTAAACCCAGCCAAACCATGAGTTGCCCCCACAGGCCCCCAAGCATGGAGCTGACCCTTGCTCCTTGACCTTCTGTGGGAAGGCAGGTTAACAGCACCAGGGGACATACATGGGCAAGAAAGGAAGGGATCACAGATCTTAGACTTCATATAAATGGAGAACAATTGACAGAAAGAAAAGGGCAGGGAATTTTGTTTATATCCATCTGGTGTTTCTATTAGCCTATTCACAAAGGAAGAGAGTGGAATGGATTTGAGGGAGGGGAAGGTAGCAGAAGAAGCAAGGCAAGAGGGCGGGAAGAACAGAGCAGAGCGGCTGGTGAGTTATGGAGCCAACCTACATGGCTTTGAACGTCAGCTCTCTCACCTGTGTTGCTTGAACTTTGTTGCCCCAACTTATTCATCTGTAAAGTGGGTATAAAAATACTATCTACCTGAAAGGTAAGGATTAAATTATCTCATGAAGAGCACAATACTGACGCATAGCCACTGTTATTCCCAGGGAAGGGAAGCATCAGGAACAGCCAGGGGAAAGCCACGTGACACCTTTCAGACCCACGTGTATCACCCTCCCCATTTCTGGTAGTGTTGCTAGAACATAGTACAGTGCAATGAAAGGGGCCTGGATTGAAAACCTGTACTAGTTATTATTTGTCAATTAAAAATAAACTTTAAAATATATATTAATTGACATGAAATAAAATTTCTAATTCATGAAAAGAAACTGCATTAGTATAAGATTAAGTTCCTATAACAAAGAGCCCCCACTATACCATGGCTTAAAGAACAATGAAGAGCTGGTTCAAGATGGCTGGCTAGAGGTATCCAGCACTCACCTGCTCCTCCACAAAGATGAGCTAAAGCAAGAGGTGTATAACTGCATTTTGAGGTGAGTGATCATGGAAGAACCCTAGAAATCACCAGGAGAAAAGCAGAAACCTTGTAAGATTCGGAGACCTGGGACAAAAGAACAGTGATTGTCTCTCTGTCACATAAGAATCCTGATATGAATTATGGGAGGAAGCTCTGTTCTTCAGTCATTCAGGAAGCCTGATTCTTTCCAGGTTATTGCTTTGCCATGCCCCTCAGGATCTTGTCTCACTAAGTCACCACCACACCCAGATTCTAGCCAGCCTGGAGGAGGCATACCCATGGCCTTAAGGCTCAGGCCAAGAAATGACATCATTATTTCTATTCACCATTACCTTGCAAGGACTTCAACACAGGATCACACCTAGCTGCAAGGGAGGCTGGGCACAGAGGGTATCTGGGCAGCCATGAACCCAGAAAGGAAGGGAGAATAGATCTGTATTCAGAACTTGGAGACAAGTTACATAGCCTCTGTTTGCCTCTCTTTGCTCATCTATTCAACCAGTTTGCTCTTGTTGGGCACTCTTTCATTCTACAATATTTCCTGAGCACCTACTCTGTGCCAGGCACTGTTGTCACAGCCCTGGAGACCAGCTGTGAACAAGAGAGGTCAAGCTCCTGCCCCCTGAAGTAGATTCACTGTGAAGCTAGTGAAGAACTTTCCAAGAACATTTTCTGCTTGTTCTAACTCAATGTTTATTCCACACCTAGTTTTACTTTGTGTGTGTGTGTGTGGTACTCAAGGTTGGACCCAGTAGCATTCTACCCCTGAGATATACCCCCAGCCCTATTTTCTACTTTTTTATTTTGATACAGGGTCTTCGTAAGTTGCTGAGGGCCTCACTAAGTTCCCCAGGTTGACCTCTAACCTGTGATCCTCCTGTCTCAGCCTCCCAAGTACTAGGATTACAGACATGTGCCACCATACCTGTCTAATTTTACATTTTTAAAATTATTTTTCTTTAAAAAGCTTTCAAAGCCGGGCGTGGTGGCGCACGCTTGTAATCCCAGTACTTGGGAGGTGGAGATCGGAGGATCTGGGTTCGCGGCCAGCCTCAGCTACTTAGTGAGGTCCTCAGCAACCTCGTGAGACCCGGTTTCAAAATAAAGGATAAAAAATAGGGCCGGGGGTGTAGCTCGGAGGTAGAACGCCCCTGGGTTCAATCCCCGGTACCGCAAAAAAAAAAAAAAAAGCTTTCAAACCTATATGTGCTTCAAGCCATACAAAACATGGATCTGCAAAGGGCTTTTTGAAGATTTTTAAAGATAAACAGAGAATAGTAAAACAAAACAAAAAACAAAAGCCTCTTGCGTCTGCTATTTCTCTCATGGAGCTGATAGTCTTATGAGAGAAAGAAATTAAATGAATTAACAAATAAATATATACTATATCAGGTGGTGGCAGCACTATTTTTAAAGAGCCAGGACAAGAAGAGAGGGCTTGCTTTGTTTGTGCAATTCAAGACCTTCTCTATGGAAGTGTCAGGTGGGCAGAGATGAAATAAAGCAAGTTGTTTGTACTTTTTACTACTATAAAGACTACTGTGATTCACCTTTATGTGCATACATCTCTGTGCACACTTCTGATTATTTCTTAGAATCTTTTTCTGGCACTGGAGTTAGTGAGTCAGAAGGACAAATGTTTTTAAGGTTCTTGAAACCACATACTAAAACCTCTCTTTTATTGAGGTTTCTCGTTAGAGTCCTAAAAGCAGCAATCAACAAAGACCTAGATTTCCAGGCCTTTTAAATATATACTTAAGCCAGGTGTAGTCGCAAATGCCTGTAATCCCAGTACTTGGGAGGCTGAGACAGGAGGATCCCAGGTTTGAAGCCAGCCTCAGCAATTTAGGGAGACCCCACCCTGTTTCAAAACAAAAAATAAAACAGGGCTGGGGGAGTCCGTTGGAGGTAGAATATCCCTGTGTTCCATCCTAAGTCCCCTCCCCCAAAAAACAGGTAAAGTAAATATATTCTTAAACTTTTTCAAAGTTTAAATTGCTTAGAATTTGGGGGGGGACACTTGGGATCTGAGCTACACCTTCAGCCCTATTTTATTTCATATTTTGAAACAGGGTCTCACTAAGTTGCAGAGGGCCTCACTAAGTTGCTGAGGCTGGTCTCGAACCTGCAATCCTCCTGTCTCAGCCTCCCAAGTACTGGGATTACAAGCGTGCACCACCATGCCCAGTTATGCTTAGAATTTTCAAGGTTTACTTATATCGGGATTACCTGAGCTTCTCCAGGTCCAGGGTCCTAACTAATTAGCCCTTTTCACCTCCCACCCCTAAATACCTACACTCCATCCTTATCCTAGGATTGCTTCTTAAGTCATGGGATTTTAGTGTAAGAAGGAAGCGTGGTGATGAGTAGTCCATTCCATTTCCCCACTTTAAAGTTGGGAACACTGAGGCCCAGTGGTACTTTGGACTTGCTCTAAACTTCATGGTGAGGTCATGGTCAGGCCAAGACAAAGCTCAATGTCCCCGTTCCTGCTTCCACAGCCAGAACCAATGGCAAATGAAATGTGCACGTGGCGTTTTGTGACAACAGGACCAAAGACAGGAGTTTGGGATAAAACCCATGAATATGGCCTGCTGGATTCACCAACCCCACAGGCGCGGTGAACATGAGTCAAATGACAAACACAAAGGGCACAGGACGGCGCCAAGACATTGTAAGTGACCTTACTTTGGTGCCACAGCAAGGGGCATGCCCCGAGACCAGATGTTGGGCCCCTGGGGAAGGGCACAGGTGAGGGGTACTGGGGTGTGCTCTTGGGGCCCGTTGGCCTGGGTGGAAGACCTCTGCAGAAAAGGGCTGGCCGCGCACCTCCAGACCCCAGGAGCTGATGGAGTCTCATGAGGCCGCCCAGAGGCACAGAGGCTTCAGCCTAAGGCAAGGCCACAGCAGGAGAAGGTGGCCCAGCTGAGGCCTCTGTGGAGCCCATGACGGGGGCAGCTCAGGCCTCTGCAGGGAGGCCAGCTGCCCAGCCCAAAGGGCTTGGTCCACCCAGCCACATGAGAACTCCTTCTTCCCTTACCTCTCCCCTGTCTGGGCTTCATTCCAGACCTGGGGAAACAGCAGCTAGCCAGGGGAGCAGGTGTGCGGAGAGAGAAACAGAACCATGCCCTTTTCCCAGGTGCGATTTCAGGGTAAGGCAGGTCCCTCTCCAAGGAGGAGAGAGACTTAAACCTAAATCCAATTGGAGGTTTAACTATTTCCTGGGGCTGGAATGCTAAGATCTGATTGGAAGCTACCCTTTTGAAACTGAAAGGATTTTTAATTGCCTTAATGTGATGATGATGATTTTTAAATTGCCTGAACTGTGCACAAGTCATAAAGGGAGTGAGGAATTCTGTTGGTACCAAATAGAATTTAAAGAGACAAGCTAGGCATGGTGGTGCATGCCTGTAATCCCAGTGCTTGGGAGGCTGAGGCAGGAGGATCACAGGTTCGTGGGCAGCACGCAGGAACTTAGTGAGACCCTGTTTCAAAATAATAAGTAGGATTGGGGATGCATCTCAGAGGTAGAGAATACCCAGGTGTTCAATCCCCAGTACTACACACATGCAAAAAAAAAATTTAAAGAGACAATGGGAGATGCCACAAAACTTGGGTCTGCCCATACTGCTCTCAAGGGGCAGCTAGACAAGAGATACGAGGATAGATTCTATAGCAAGGGTTGTATTTCATCCACAGTCCCTTTTCATGCTTTTTCTTTTTTCTTTTCTTTTCTTTTCTTTTCTTTTCTTTTCTTTTCATTTTTGCGGTATTGGGGATTGAACCCAGGGGCATTCTACCTCTGAGCTATACCCCCAGCCCTATTTTTTATTCTTTATTTTGAAACAGGGTCTCACTAAGTTGCGGAGGGCCTCGTTAAGTAGCTGAGGCTGGCCTCGAACCTACGATCCTCCTGTCTCAGCCTCCCAAGTACTGGGATTACAAGCATGCACCATCATGCCTGGCTTCCTTTTCTTGCTTTTTCAATGTCCTGGTTGCATGTCATTTTAACTTGATGGTCATTCTTGCTGTTCCACTCATGCATGTACTTTCCTAAATAACCAAGTTCTACTAATAGAACCTGCATTGATCCTTCTGTCGTACACTCCCTCATGAGTCATCTTCAGCCTCACCTTCCCGATTGCATACGTGAAAGTTTTACTTTATATAATCCTTTCACTCACTAAAGCCTCCAATTCACGTAATATAGGCAACCTCAGCTCACAACTGCAGCCACTGGCTCTTAATGTCTCCCAGCCATACAGGCCTGTTTTAGTCAGTTTTTCCATCCCTGTGACCCAAATATCAGACAAGAGCAACTTAGAAGAAGAAAGGTCCGTATTTGACCAACTCCAAGGCAGACATCATGGCGGCATGGCCTGACAGAGGAAAGCTGAGCTCAACTCAATGGTGGTGGGAAGCAGAGAGGGAGACAGGAAGTGAACAGGGCAGCGGTAGTCCCTAAGGCCACACCCCCAGTGTCCTACCCCCTGCAGACATGCCCTACCTGCCTAAGTTACCACCCAGTAAATCCATTCAAATTATTAATTCTTCAGTGGATCATCCACTGATGGGATTAGAGCCCTGGTTCAATTACTTCACTTCTGAACACTTTCGCATTGCCAAGACATGAGCTTTTCCAAGGGACATTCTATATCCAAACCACAACAAGGCCCATACAGTGTCTCCTTGTCCCTCCAGGCCTTCCCCAGCCCACCACCGAACACCCATACTGATTACAGTCCATTATTCATTCAGTGATTCATTGTTTGTTGGATTGGGTACCCTCTATGTGTAAATAACTCTGTGGAGTGCTGGATACACCTTGATAGCTGAATGACAGTCCCTGCCCTCGATGCACCCCCACTTATGATCCCATGATTCTTGGATGTAGAATGATTGTGATAACAAGTGACAAAGATGATATTGGTGCTATATATGAGGTGTATTGGGAGAACAAGAGTACTGTGGTTTGGATGTCCATGCTAAAACTCACGTTGACATTTAATACCCACTGTGAGGTACTAAGATGGTGGAATCTTAATCTGACTATGGCATTTAGAGGTGAGACCTTTTGAAGGTAATCAAGGCTAAAGGAGACCATACTGGTGGGGCCCTCATCCAGTGGGACTGTGGCTTTATAGAAGAGGAGAGATCTGAGTTCTGACGCTCAGTCCCTCTTGCCATGTGATGCCTTCCACCGTGTCAAGCCCCTCATCAGATGCCAAGCACGTGCCAGCATCAGGCTTTTGGACTTCCAGGACCGTGAGCTAAATAGATCTCCTTTCTTTTGTAAATTTTCCAGTCTTTGGCATTGAGTTATAGCAATAGTAAACAGACTAAAATCGGGTGGGAGCAATTAACTCTGCTTGGTAATGGGTCACATCAGCTTTGCAGAAGAGAAGACAATTGGCACTGCAAGGACCAGTAGAACTTTCCCAGGAAGCTGAAGGGAGTCAGGGCAGGCA
Source organism: Glis glis (assembly GCA_004027185.1). Lineage (NCBI taxonomy): Eukaryota > Metazoa > Chordata > Mammalia > Rodentia > Gliridae > Glis > Glis glis. Next base: position 58,027 of record PVJS01000307.1, read on the forward strand.
GGAGGAGCAGCTTGTGCAAACGTACCGCATGAGTCAGGATAGCCTAAGCTAAACCATGGTAATAGAATGACCCTGAAGCCTTCGCAGCTTAATGGAGCTGAGGTTTATTGCTCACTCAAATCACACACCCAGTGCAGGCCAGCTGGGTATTGGAGTGTGTAGGGGTGAGCGGGCAGGCTCTACTCCACTCAGTCACTCAGGCTAGTGGGTTTCATGGCTGTGCCACCTGGACCATATGGCTTCCAAGCTGGCATTGCAGGAAAACAAAAAAGCTGGAAGGTAACACGCTGGTTGTTAAATGCTTCCGCTCAGAGATGATACATAGGATTTCCATTCACAGCCTGTTGGGCAGAACTGATCACACGCCCCAGGGATGTGACTGGGGATGCGGCCTGCACAGGTTCCTACCCAGAGCTAGTCCAGGAGTAGTGAATGTCTCTGCCATAAGCATGAAGGCCTGAAATCCTTTCCTGGGCTCAAAATTGTTGGAGAAAGGCACAAAGAGGAAGGATAAAAAGGTAAGTTAGGAAAGAAAAGGAGAAGATGATTAGGTTCAGACCACCTGATGTGCAGATTTGAAGAGTTTTAAACATGGACTCACGGTCATATTTGTGTTTTAAATACATCTCCTATGAAGCAACATGGAAATGAGTTGGAAGGGATTGAAACAGGAGATGTGAATACTAGTTTGATTCCCACAATTGTCCAGATTAAAGATAATGAAGGAACTAGGGTAGGGTCACTGGAGATGGGTATGAAAAATGTTAAAGAGATAGTAAGTGGGACTGCATGACTAATTAGATAGGGAAGACAGGGAATAGAATGGCTTCCAGGTTTCTGCTTTAGATGGGCCTCAATGCCACCAATATGGAAAACAGGAGTATCTTAGTTTGTTTGGGAAGTGACAGCAAGATACCTTAGAGTGGGGGCTTTTGTGGGGGGGGCATAGTGGGGATTGAACCCAGAGGCATTCTACACCCCCAGCCCTATTTTATTTTCTTTTTATTTTGAAACAGGGTCTCACTCAGTTGATGAGAGCGAGAGTCTCACTACTTGCTGAGGCTGTCCTCAAACCTGTGATCCTCCTGTTTCAGCTTCCCAAGTACTGGGGTTACAGGGGCACGCCACCACACCCAGCTTAGAGTGGGGCTTACAAACAATACATGTACTTCTTCTCATGGCTCTGGAGACAAGGAGGCCAAGGGCAAGGTTCCTGCAGACTTGCTATCCAAGGAGAGCCCTCTTCCTCGGTGACCGTGCCTTCTCCCTGAGTCTCCCCATGGTGGAAGGGGTGCATGAGCTCCTCAGGCCTCTGATATAAGGACACTAATCCCATGTGTGAGGGTTCCACCCTCGTGACCTAATCACCTCCGAAACACCCTCACCTCTAATCCCATCACTTGTGGGGTTGGAATTTCAACATATGTATTTTTTTGGAGGGGAACATAAATATTTAGACTATAGGAAGGAGGATGAGTGGGTTTGAGGAAAAGACACTGAGGGCAAACTTGAGACCTAATGAATTTGAGTTTCCCCCTGGGCATCGTTATAGTGTCCCTCAAAAGTTATGTTCAAATCATAACCCCAAATATCTCAGAATATGATTTTATTTGGAAACAGGGTAGTTGCAGGTGTAATTATTTAAGATGAGGTCAGACTGGAGTAGAATGGGACCTTAGTCTAATATGACTGGTGTCCTTCTAAGAAGAAAGCCACGGGGCAATGGAGGTGGAGATTGGAGAGATGCATCACCAAGGATTGCCAGCGAATACCAGAAGCTAAAAGGGGCATGGAAGGATTCTCTCCTACATGTTTCCAAGGGAGCAGGGCCCTGGTGACACCCTGATTTCAGACTTCTGGCCTCCAGAAATATGCGAGAATAAACTTCTGTGGGTTTAAGCTGCCCAGTTTGTGGCACTTTGTTAGTACAGATCTAAGAAACTGATACAGGAATCAGGTGGAGCTGTCTAGGTGAGAAGCCTGGATGAGATCAGACCAGTCTTCCTCCAAAAGCTCTAGGAGGGAAAACTGAGGAGCAGAGAGCATGTGGGGGCCTGTGCTGCAAGAGGTTCTGCCCAGGGTGGAGAGGAGGAAAAGGGACTGGACAGGGAGAGGTCACAGTGGGGATGACATATGAAGAGGGCTTTGGAGAGTATCCATCTGTTTCTCTGCTAGCTGATAAACTCCTGGAAGCCAATATATATCTATTCAAGAATTTGACATGTATTTGTGAAGGACCTTTGTGTTGGGCTCTGTGCTGGGCACTGAGAATCTAGAGGTGAACAAAACAATCCCATTCCAATGTTCATACCACTTATAATCTAGTGGAGAGACAGGCACTAATCAAATAGTCCCCCAGAAGCACTCACCCTGAGAAATGATGGGAAAGGACAAGGGTTGGAGGACATATTACAAGGAGATTGTTCTAGTCCTACTGCTGTGAAAGCATTAGGGGAAGCCGTATCTCAGCTGGGGTCTGGAGTAAAGTTCATTTGAGGTGAAGAAGGAAAGGGAGGAGAAACAGTCCAGGCAAAGGTTCTGAGGGGGGAAGGGGAGGGTTCATGTAGATTTGGGGGACCAAAAGACAGTCAGTGCTACTGCAGTACAGAAGGTGGGGGGCGCTGGGGCTGGCAGCAGGCAGGAGTCCTGTCTTGCACGGCCTTGAAGGGTTAGTCTCCATCCCATGAGCAATGGGTGGATGAGTAAGTGAATTCCAGCAGAGGTGGGGAGAGACAAACACACACACACACACACACACACACACACACACACACACACATACGTGCAAGTCATCTGGATGAGAATGGCTCCATTTTAGAAGGCTAAAATGGAAATGAATCAAATAGCTAAGAGACAGTTGCACTGGTCCAGCCAGAGAGGACAGAGGCTCGAACCAAGATGGTGCTGTGGAGATGGTGGAGTCAAGTGGTTCTCTAGATTCTCAATAAAGGAGAATGAATTAATAAATGAACTCAACTGTATCTGCAGCTATTCTATGCTTGTCCATATCTTGAGATTTTAAAACATTGTCTCTGTGAAAAAGTGACATTGATGCCCCACTTCAAAACATCTTGACTTTGTATATCTTTGAAGAAGAAAAAGACATGCAGAGACTCTTGTTAGTTGGGGGGGGGGGCCTGGAGGTGTTAAAGGCCATGGGGGACTCAAGGCAAGGACCTATCCGAAGAAAGGGTGCTACAGCATCCGCCAGCCAGTGAACCTCTTTTATCTAATATTGTCCAAGAAGCACAACCCAGCTAGAAGTGTTTGAGCTCCCATAGTCAGATTTTCCTCCTTGGTTGCCCTTAAATTCTCCACACGGGGATGAGAATGGAGTCCAGAGACTGTGGACTTTGCATTACACAAAAAGGTGGCATGGCACACACCTGCTGCTCTCCCGAGCTGCACCTTCCCGGCTCCTGAAGGAAGGCGAAGCTGGGAGTCTGGGCACACACCCCCAACCTGGGATTTGTTGAGTTCCAATTGTTCACTTAATTGGGTACCAAATTAGATCTAAGATGCCTCACTAAGTAGGTCTCATTCATTTTCCCTCTCAGTGATGCCAAGAAAGCACAGAATCAGAGGAATGCATGGCATCTGGCCACCCCTGTGCACCCAAAGTCTTACATCTGATGGAATCTGAAGAACACTGGGGACTCGCTTTGACTCTTCCTTTCTTCCTCTTGTTCAGTAGATGATGGAATGTTCCACAGATTTCATTTAAAATCAATCATACAAGCCAGGCATGGTGTTGCACACTTGTAATCCCAGTACTTGGGAGGCTAAGACAGGAGGATCGCAGGTTTGCGGTCAGCCTCAGCAATTTGGCCCTCCACAACTTAGTGAGACCCTGTTTCAAAATAAAGAATTAAAAAAATAGGGCTAGGGTGTAGCTCGGAGGTAGAATGCCCCAGGGTTCAATCCCCAGTACCGCAAAAAAGAAAGAAAAATGAATAAATAAAAAAAATAAAATAAATAATATGTTTTCATCTCAATTAACCAAGCAACAAGAGCTGCTTAAGAAACAAATGACTCAATATTTGTTTAATAAGGACACTGTATTCGTATCAATGCCCAAATTCCAATGACTCTGAGCTCCCTTTGCCAAGGGCAGGAACCACACCCTCCTTTAAAATCTTCCTATTTCTGGTGACATCAACTACAGGTCTCACACAGCCTTCTCCATAGTCTTTGTCTATAGTAAGGCGTCATTATTGGGACCCACCAAATGAGGCCTCAGAAAAGCTCCCCTGTCACCAGGACCCACAGTGCCAATAGTGGTGCCCCCTGACTCTGCCACATCTCGTCATTTGGGTCCCGAGGCAGCATTGCCTGTGCCCAGAGTCTCACAAACTCTTTCATAAAAATGATTCCTAGCCAGGCTTGGTGGTACTCACCTGTAGTCCCAGTATTTCTAGGTTGAGACAGGAGGCTGAGATAGGAGGATCACAGGTTTGAGGCCACTCTTACAACTTAGCAAGATCCTCAGCAATTTAGAGAGACCCTGTTTCAAAAAAAAAATTTAAAGTGTGTTCGTTTTTTTGGGGGGGTGGGGATGGGGGAAATAGGGGCCTAGCTCAGAAGTAGAATGCCTCTGAGTTCAATCCCCAGTACCAAAAAAAAAAAAAACCACAAAAACCAATTTCCTTTAGCCCATGGCCCTTACCCCTCTCCTTGGTGAAAACTCAAACTGGATTCCAAGTGGGTGGAGAAGGCCACAGCAACCCTCGGTCATCCTTGTCATCCCTTATCCCTCTGAAGGGCCCCCTGCACCTGGTTCAGGCTTTTACCTTCTGTTGCACAACCCCAGGCCTAACCATGATATCCAAAGAGTCATGGGGGGTGGGAGGAGCATCAGTTACTCCTTTACTACTTTTACCAACAATATTGGAGCCCCAGGCCTATCTGCCCCAGACCTACCAGTACACAGGTATATGCAAATGCAAATTAATATATGCATAGATATCGAGCCAAAAGGTCACATATCAAGGTGTTTTAATGATGGCCACAACCCTTAGAGGGTTGGTTCTTGTTTTTGTCTGCTGAGATATCTGCTTTCTTTGCATTTTTATTGTTGTTGTCATTTTCATTTGTAAAGCTTTAAAAATTTACACAACACTTTATATTTTATTATGTAGTAGTACTTTCCTTTTAAAATAATCACTTTTGAAATCAACATTTGGCTGATAACTGGAAGGCCTCCAATTTATTTTAGTCTTCCTATAAAAATTACATTTAACCATTTGCTGTCATCTGGCTTTGGTCCCACCCTAATAGGAAGCCAGAGAAAGCAAAGGTCTGGAGCCCTACTGTGTGCCCAGTACGGGTACCATAAAGCCTCCCCAAACTCAGGGCAGGTGCTGTAACCCGCACCACGCTTATGAGGAAATAGCAAGTTTGGGCAAATAACCTACAACAGGGCCCATAGTGCACGTCACAAGCTTCATGCAGAGATCCAAGTCCTGTAGCAGCCAAGAGCCCCAGGGCCTTTCCTGCCAGGGTATCTGTTGAAGGCACTAGTTAGGGACTTCCTCAGGCACTAACCAGCTGCACCCCCTTCTCTTGAGGAAACATCTTTCTTCTTATCCCAAACTCCCGCATCCTGGAGGTAAGAGAGAAGGGCTGGCCTCTGGGACCCTCTCCCACCCCAGCTGGGGCTCTTGCCAAGAGCCAGCAAAGCTCAGGCAGCTGGCTTTCAGAGCGGCTGTGGGCTGCCACGCCCGCTCCACCCAACCTCCTGTAAGAGCTTAAGTCAACAGACACAGAAAATCAGACAGGCCATCTTGGGAGAGGGGAAGGGAAAAAAATCAGCAGCTGCTGCCTAATTGGCATTCGAAATAGCTAGAGGCTTCCAAGTGCAGAAATGAATTAAATAGGCTTTTCCCCCCCTGGAGGGTGGAGTACAGGCTCCAGATCTCCACCCGAGTCACACCCTAGCTACAGCTATTTATAATATCTAAATGCCAGATGGAACCTGCCAGGGGGGGAACAGGGCTGGACAAAAAGCCAAGGCCCAACCAGCCCAGTCCCCTGTCCCCTCCCCCGCACCCTCAGCAGACACAGGTCCTGAGGGGACCTGGGAGGACTCCAGGGCCAGGCCAGAGCTGCAGAGGCACCAGCTTCCCAGCCAGAAGAGGCCCTGAAGAACAAGTTGGTGGGTGCTTTGCAGCACAGAGCTGGTGCTGGGCCCAGACTCAGGCTGTACCTGGCGGGTTAGGAGCGGCCAGCAAAGTCCAGGAGCGCTCCCTGTGTGTCAGAGCAGCACCTGCAGCCAGATGTGGAGGTGGCCAGGCAGGCTGCTGGTGGGGCTCCTGGGCCAAGCAGTAGCTGGAACAAGGTTACACTTGATGGCCCAGAGTGTGTCCAGGGATGTGGGGGCAAGGCCTGATTCCCTCTGTAACTCTGTGATTATATTTCTGTTAGTAACCCTTCAAAAACCTTGCTTCCTTATTTGTGAAAGGCAAACTGTAATTAAACCAGCCTGAAGGTATTTTTGAGAACACTAAATAGACAGTAAGGGCTCAAGATAGTTCTGCAGCTGGAAACCAAAACTGCTCCTATAGGACTTGGTGCCTGGACTCAGAAACGCCTCTCTGGCTGGGCGCAGTGGTGCACGCCTGAAACCCCAGTACTTAGGAGGCTAAAAACAGGGATCACAGGTTCAAGACCAACCTCAGCAACTTAGCAAGACCCTCAGCAACTTAGCAAGACCCTGTTTCAAAATAAAAAATAAAGCCAGTCGTGGTGGTGCACACCTGTAACCCTTGTACCTGGGAGAATGAGACAGGAAGATCACCGGTTCAAGCCCAGCCTCAGCAACTTAGTGAGAATCTCAGCAACCTAGCGAGACTCTCAGCAACCTAGTGAGACTCTCAGCAACCTAGCGAGACTCTCAGCAACCTAGCGAGACCCTGTTTCAAAACAAAAAAATAAAAAGGGCTGGGGGTATAGCTCAGAGGTAGAATGCCTCTGGGTTCAATCCCCAGCTCCACACAAAAATAAAATAAAATAGGGCTGGGAGTGTAGCTCAGAGGTAGAATGGCCCTGGGTTTAATCCCCAGTAAAACACACACAAACACACACACACACACACACACACACACACACACACACTCTCAGCCTCTCTGTTGGCCACCCTGCACCAATGCCTGCAGGGCAAGCTAGGGTCCCTTCCTCCTGACAGGCTGGAAACAGATCTCTCAGCTTCCCACTTCCTGCCCTGCTGTTCTGTCGCAGAACAAAAGGCTGGCTTGAGCTACCCAGTCCTCTGAAACAGGCATCTGAAGAAATCCCATTCACACCCTGCGTCCCGGGCTGCCCCAGCTGGACTGTTCTACTGGTGAGTTAAAATCACTTCTCTTCAGTGGGAGTCTGAAAGACTTTCTCTCATGCCCAAAGGAGACCTTTCCCTCCAATCTCCACACAGTCCCAACCTCCCCTGCCTACAACTGTCCCGACCCCCTCAGATCACGGTGGGGTTTCTTTCACTCCCAGAGCAAAGCCCTCCGATAGAAATCCGATGTGACACACACAGGTCCTTTTGAGTTTTCTAGTAGCCACACAAGTTAAACATTTTGAAGGTGGAATTAAGTTTAATACTCTAGTTAACCCAATACATCAAAAGCAGTACCATTTCTTTTTTTTTTTTTTTTTTTTTGCGGTACGGGGGATTGAACCCAGGAGCGTTCCACCTCCACGCTACACCCCTGGCCCTATTTTTTTATACTTTATTTTGAAACCGGGTCTCACGAAGTTGTGGAGGGCCTCACTAAGTAGAGAGAGAGACAGAGAGAGAGAGAGAGAGAGAGAGAGAGAGACAGGGAGAGAGAGAGAGAGAGAGAGAGAGAGAGCGCATGTGCACGCACGCGCGTGCGCGAGCTGAGGCTGGCCGCGAACCTGGATCCTCCGGTCTCCACCTCCCAAAGTACTGGGATTACAAGCGTGCGCCACCACGCCCTGCCAAACAGTACCATTTCAAAATGTAATCAATATACACATGACTAATGAGACCTTTTGCATTCTCCTTTTAGAAGCATCAAAAATCGGACGTGTATTTCCTACACAGTCTGCACACACTATATTCCCTATGCTCGGATGCCGGGTCCAGGGGCTACAGTATTGGGCAGTGCAATCCTAAAGCACTGATTTGCATTTCCTTTTGGGGGGGTCTCTTTGAGGCCTGCTGCTCTGGAGTGCTGACATGGGGTATTGGGGAGGTGGCAGGAGCTACGTTCCCTCTGCAGGCCAGTCTTAGCAGCCTGCCAGGAGGGGCCGCGGTCTGAGGATGAAGTTAGGAGATGTAGGATCCAAGCTCAAAGCTCTGGGCTTCTAGTCAGTCCCTCCATGGTCTGGGTGTTAGTTTAGGGGTGGGCATGCATGACATATACTGTGACTAAAACAAAGAAAGCATTTGGCCTCCAAAGAACTGCAGACCACAGGGACCCTGGCGGCTCTGCTTTTCTGTCCTCTATCGCAGCTCACTGGTTTCTCTACTGCCCCCCCTAGTTCCCACAGTGGCTTCTGCAGGCATTCTCCACAGGCACCCCAGGGACAGGATCTGATGGGGAAGAAACACAAAGCCCAAAGAATGAAAGGGTAGAGGCTGAGGCCACCGGCTGGAGGGACACCTGCAGCCTTGCCATGCAGCCTCAGGAGACGAGACAGGGAAAGCTTCATGGGCTTTCAGAGTGTCTGCAGCATCTTTGCCTTTGTGACCTCTGAAAGCTCCGTGGGCCTCGGCCTATGAGAAATAGTTTCCAAACATATCACATGAAAAATATTTTCTTTGGAGCTGGGTATGGTGGCACACACTTCTGATCCCAGTACTTGGGAGGTTGACACAGGAGGATCACAGGTTCGAGTCTAGCCTCCGCAACACTAAGACCCTCAGCAACCTATCGAGATCCTATTTAAAAGTAAAAAATAAAAATAGGGCTGGGGTATAGCTCAGAGGTAGAACACCCCTGGGTTCAATCCCCAGTACCACCACCAGAATTTTTTTCCTTAGGATCTGATTCCATTGAGCGCTGACCCTCACAGTGAGCGCAGAGGCTCTTGCTAACTGGAGAGGTGTGTGTGGTGACAGCCGCACGCACCACAGGACGAGGATGCCCACCCTGGACAGAGAATGCTAGCGCCTCTTGGCAAACCCTGCAAAGGGCCGAGCTATGACTTTGCGGCTGGTTCTGAAGCCAGGGAGGGGACCTGTGGTTTGACACATGTCCCCACCCTGCTGGCATAGCCTGGAGCCTGTCAAGCCCAGAGCTGGCCTGCCTTCCCCAGGCGGTGCCTGCAGTGCGCAAACTGCCTAGCTACTTGCTGCAAGCCTCTGGAATCTGGGGAGAAAGAGAATCTCCATTTCTGCTCCAGGGGGACCAGTCACCCCGGAATTGAGCTGGCAAGCAGACCTTGCCCCAGAAGATATCACTTCCCAGAGAAATTGCTACAGTGCTCTCCCTTAAAGAATAATTTGCTTTCTTCTTATCACCATGAAATCTCAAAAATTAAAATGTGGAGGAAACGAGGTTCTTCTGATCACTGTTCTTTTCTGGTTAACAGGAAGCTCTTTTATTGTAACCAGTGAGGCTGAAAATCTCTGTCTCCTGGACTGGCGCCTGGGCCTGTTTTTAATCATTCAGGACCCCCCGCTGGGCTGCAGGGCATGGTGAACCCAGTTGGCACAGGCCGCAGAGGGGAACCTGGTTCCAGGCCTGCTGCTGGGTGCCGGCGTCGTGTTTCCGCTGGGTTTTAACCAGACCCTTTATATGAGCTCATTTGTTGTAGTGTGTTCCTCTTTTCCCTAGAATCGAAGCATAAAAATTCAATTTGAGGGCTGGAGTTAACCGGGGTCCACGCGAGTGAGGCCCGGCTCTAGCTGCAGCAGCGCCCTCGTGGTGCACACGCAGCGCCTGCGCACGTTCTGAGTACAGGATGACTTTTTAGCACCTGCTTGGCAAGGGTGTTCGATTTGGCTCTCGGTGAAGGCACAGACACCCTAGCTATTTCTGTAGCATCTGATTGCCTGGTTTATCTATAAGAACCGTCCATCGGGACTGAACTTTTCTTGTGTCTGGAGCCATGTGTAATCACGATGATGAAATGTTTATCTTCTTAGATCGACTGAAGCTGATGAAGCACTTTTGAACCATTAAAGAATCTTGTAAGTCAAGAGAGTTAAGATAAGAATATGACTTTTTCGGTGGGGGATAAATCGGCTGACTCTGGCCTCTCCCTCGATTGGGCTGTAACATTAAAAGAGTGTGATCATCATACAGGTCCTTCAAGAAGAGGGGTCCACTGATGACGAAGACTGCTGCGAACCCGCTTTCTCTCCTCTGGCGCCCACCCCAGCTGGGAAGTGCGGCCCAAAGGAAGCGGGTGAGATGAGCTTGTCACAGAGATGCAGAGGGACCAGTGAGGAATGTCCCCGGTCACGGGGCCTGTTTGCAACCATGCTGGATACAAGGAGCCCAAGAAAATAGTTTATATTAATACGGTATTGAACAGGCTCAGGGATTTAACATCTAAGCACGAGTCTATTTGAAAGGCAATCTGACAGCATCTATCTGCTGGGCATTGTGGTGTACATCTGTAATCCCAGTACTTGTGGAGGCTGAGACAGGAGGATCAGGGGTTCGAGGCCAGCCTCAGTAACTTAGCGAAGTCCTATTTCAAAATAAAAAGGGCTGGGGGTATAGCTCAGAACTAGAATGCCCCTAAGTTCCATCTCCGGCATAAAAAAGAAAAAAGGAAGATGGTTCACTTGTTCGGTGAATATTCGAACACCTCTTCTGCCCAGGTGCTGCTCCAGTAATGACAGATGGGAAGACAGGCCTTGTCACACTGATCTTACCTTCCTGTGGCAATGAAAAATAGATAAGCCACCAAATACCAAATACGGAATGTGCTGCCCGAGAGCAATAAGGAACATGGACAGAAAAAGAGGATGGGGCCGATGGTGCAGGGTGATCCCTTAGGGCGATCAGCAGCAACAGTTGAGCTGAGACCAGAGGGCAGTGACTCTCTTTGGGTAGTAGGTAGGATGCAGGTTGAAGGAGCGTGCGAGGATTTTGTTTAGTCTTGCATGTTTCTGTTGTATGTTGGAGCTTTTACCATGTTTATGTAACATATCTACCGCAGATTAAAAAAAAAGTTTTAGAAAGACCACACGCTGAAAAGGTAGAAGCCAGATTTCTTTACTATAGGACTGTTATCCGATGATAATCTCTCCTAGAAATAAATTGTTAGAGGACGTGATCTCTTCCTGGATTCTTGCTTTTTCCGAGAGAAAGATTGCAAATGGAAAGCAAGATTGGATAACATAAGACTATTTTTAGGGGAGCGAGGACACAGTGTAAGAGAATGCCGTGATAGAGGGGTTAGAATCCAGACAAAGGGCTGGGATTACGTTCCAGAAAAAGGTTCTGCAGCGGGCCACTTTCTGGAGTGAAAAACGGTGGTGAGCCTTCCAAGTGATGAGCTTTGTTCAGTATGGAAGCCTTCCCCCTCATGCAAACACATTTGGGAGTTCACTATCTCTTTTCCCACCACAGCTTAGTGGGTCAGTGCTGTTCCCCCCATGTTGGAACCTTTCCCATGGTGCCTAAACCTGCGAGGGTTATGCATGCAGTGAGTTTACTCTCCTGGTATCCCTGCAGTTCTCTAACCTTCTCTAGCCACAGCTAGGTGAGGAGTCCCTCACCTAGGCCTGGTTAACTTGGCCTTACTGCATCCCAATCCTGTCCTCACCTGCTCATTTCTATCTAGCTGCCTAACAAGACTGCTCAGCACCCTTGACACAGCTGACTTATGTTTAACCTGTTGGAAGAGCAAAACCCTTCATGTACCAAAGGGTGGGCTTTGGTACATTTTGGGGCAGCACTAATATAGTCCACATTGCTCCATTGAACCTTCCCAGTCCTGCAAGCAGTTAGAGGTGCTCAGGCTGGTTGCACCTATTCCAGGCATTTGCAGGTCCCTGGCTGTCCTGACGAATCTGCCTTCAGATGTGACAGCTCTTTCAGACTTTTGACTGGTCCCCAAGCAATTCACTCTTAAGAAAAGCCCTGTGAGCCAGGCGTGGTGGCGCACGCTTGTAATCCCAGTATTTGGGAGGCGGAAACTGGAGGATCCTGGTTCACAGCCAGCCTCAGCTACTTAGTGAGGTCCTCTGCAACTTCGAGAGACCTGGTTTCAAAATAAAGTATAAAAAATAGGGACGGGGGTGTAGCTCGGAGGTTCAATCCCCAGTACCGCAAAAAAAAAAAAAAAGAAAAGAAAAGAAAAGAAAGAAAACACTGTGAGTTGTCTTTGGCCTCTGGTGCATGCCTCCCTTCCTGGATGAACCACCTGCATCTCCAGGAGGAACTGGAGGATGGGAAGTATTTGTGCTCTACCCCCTGGGATGTACATTCACCCCTGCACCCCATTTCCCACCTGTGTCCTTAGATGGATACAAGCCTGTCCAAGCACTGTGGACCAGCGTGTTCTGTCTGCAGAGTGTCTCCCAGCTCCTTTGCCATTTCTTGTTTTCCTCCAAGCGTTGAGGCAGATTTTTCTTTTCCCTCTCACCTGCCCATTTTTGTATGTGTGGGGGGGGTCAAGTGGGAGTGGGCGTGTTAACATTTAACTGGTAATCTTTATTTCTTTTCTTTTTTTGCAGTACTGGAGATCAAACCAGGGGCGCTCTACTACTGAGCTACACTCCCACCCTTTTTGTATTTTTTATTTTGAGACAAGTTCTCCCTAAGTTGCCCAGTCTCTGGCCTGTAACCTTCAATCCTCCTCTCGTAGTTCACCAACTACGGGGATTACAGATGTGCACCACTGTGCCCGGCGATCATTCATTTTTTAGGCTTCTTTCTATTTACTACAAAGATGCTGAGGCACACAGAGCTCCTAGTGACCTATCACAAACACTGAAAGTTAAAACCCTTCATTGCTTGCTACGCCACCAGGAACTAGGATCATGTCTTTCCATGGTAAATGAGCTAATATTCCTCTAAATGGCTCATAAGAGTGCTGGGCATATGGCAACTGTTGCTTCTTGGCTATAATCAGATCAATCATACTCCACATTCAACATTATTCACCATTTAGCAGTCTTTGGAATTACTTAGATTTTCAATAAATGGGTTTATATTATGAATATGGATGAAAGATATAAGCAAGGGAATGACTTACAAATTGCGAAGGTCTTCATAGCAATCAGAAAGCAAGAACGAAATAAAACTACAAATCAAGACGACAGTCATTGCTGTTGCTAACAGGTGTCTCCTTTTCTGTTCTTGTCCAATGGAACTCTGCCCTTTACACAGTGGTTCTTAAACTTTAGCACATATGAGAATCCCCTGGAGGACTTATTAAAAAAAAGAGTGCCAGCCGGGCGTAGTGGCGCACACTTGTAATCCCAGTACTTGGGAGGCTGAGATAGGAGGATCACAGGTTTGTGGCCAGCCTCAGCTACTTATGCCTTCCACAACTTAGGGAGACCCTGTTTCAAAATCAAGAATAAAAAATAGGGCTGGGGGTGTAGCTCAGAGGTAGAATGCCCCTGGGTTCAATCCCCGGTACCGCAAGAAAAAAAAAGTGCCAACCCCACCCCACCCTCCAGAGTTTCTGAATTAGTAGGTTGGAGTAGAGCCAAGTAATGCCTTTCTAGCAAGTTCCAGCAGACACTGACGCTGTTGGTCTGGGGCCTACACTGCAGGACCCATTGCCCTACTGTGGATTTAGAACCTGACATAAAGGTACACCTTGCTCAAATCAGGTCACCTGTCTAGTTAACCAATGTCAGTCAAGGTCCTGTCATCCACTGCGTTTGTTGGAGGCATCTGTGCATCTGAAAGGCATGCTCCCAAGGTCCACACACAGGTCACCGATATGAATGTGCACTACTGGTTAAGGACCCATAAAATACATTGGTCCTTTAATAAATTAAAACCCAGATAAGGCAAACTCCTAACTCTTAGGTTCACCTCAACCCATTATCAATTACAGCAGTAGTTTTCAATCTCAGCTCAACTTTAAAATCACTGAGGAACTTAAAAAACAAAACCAAGAGAAGCAGTGCCCAGGTCCTACCCCAAGGAGTCTGAGTTTACTGTTCTTGGAGTTCCCTCAGGTCCTGGTACTTTTAAAAATTTCTCCAGGTGATTCTAATGTGCAACTAGGGTCAGAACCACCATCTAGAGCTCCGCTAGTTTAACCTGTTAAATCGTCCTGCCCATGTAACTGTTTTAAATAAGCTTTAATTTACTGAAGCGATTGTGAGAGATGTTGTCAAAAGCTTTGCTGACATCAAGGTTTGTGTTCCTACAGCTTCCCATCTTGTTTGGTCATTGCACGCTCAGAAACATAAAATTAAATTGGCCCAGCATGAGATGATGTTAGGGACTCATAATACTAAAGATCTATTTTAAATGTTTACAATCTGTGAAGGATTTTGCCTGGGGTTGATTTCAAGCTCACAGAAGTGGATTCATTTAGTTTACAGCATCATAATGTAATGATAACTAGCATCTACTATTTGTTAACTTGGTGTCAGCTACAGATCTCATGGTTTTTCATAAATACTCCCACGATAGTCCTCTGAAGTAGCTAGAATCATTTCTGTTTGACAGAAAGGAACCAGGGCTGGATCCCAGCTGACTTCAGGGCCCATGCTCATAACCACTGGATGTTGCTTCTGTTTATAGTTACCAGGTTCCATCCTGTTCCTTAAATATTTTGAGGATGTTAAAGATTTGAGAAAGTATGAAATAACCAGAATTAAGTAAAACTGGAGTCAAAAGGAGTCAGGGGTCAGAACCCAATGACTGCATATTGGCTAATGGAAATGCCACCAACTTGGCTTTGAATGTTCTGGAATTGTCAAATCAAAATAGGATCCATGTTCAATTGCACATTTGACATTGAGTTAAAGGAAGCACAGCTTGGGAGAAGCACCTGAAAAATCCTGGGGGCTCTTTGCATTTTATCTATTTTTTTGGTACTGGGGATGGAACCCAGGAGCATTCTACTTCTGATCCACACCCCCAGCCCTATTTTTATTTTGAAACAGGGTCTCGCTAAGTTGCTGAGGCTGGCCTCGAACCCATGATCCTCCTGTCTCAGCCTCCTAAGTACTGGGATTATAGGCATGTGCCACCACACCTGAGTAGGTTTGGAGTTTTTGAAAGGACTTGATCAAAAACTCAAGCGAGGATAGAATTATGCATCATTTGGAAAGGACACTTCTTTCTTCCCATATTAAACTTCCCAGAACGCTCTCACCCAACTCCTGTTTGCTGGTTCTTTTTCTCATCCTTCCAGACCAGCTCCTCAGTTGGGCCTTCGCTGACCACTCTGTAGGCAACCCCCACCCTGTAATAGATGTTCATTTACTTGTTTCAATTGCCTATCCCCTCCTATTTAAAAAGCCCATTGATTGCAGACACTGGCCTTGTTGTTTCAGGACCTAGAACAAGCCTTAGTAGGTAGTAGAGGGCACCATAACTTTTGTGGAGACGAGAGAGAGAGAGAGAGAGAGAGAGAGGCATGAAGAGAGGCACCTGGAGAGGCAAGGAGGGCTGGCTCTATGTGAAGACAGCGGGGCCAGAGCGAAGAGCGGGATCCTGGGTGGAACAGCTATATTGTTTTCATAATTTATTATTGGAGCATTATAATTATACTTAATAGTGGGATTCACTGTGACATATTCGCACGTGCACATAACATCATTTGGTCTATTTCATTCCCTGATACCTTCCCTTTTCCTTCCCTCGTCCCTCCCTTTGGTCCCTTCCTCTAGTCTACTGGTCTCCCTTCTAGAAAAAGCTCATTTTGTCCTTCCTAATAACCAAGCTGTTTAGATGATTTGAGTGTAGGAAATATAAGAGCAAAGTTGATGGTCATGTTCTCCAAAGGAAGGGAAACAGATCACACCCTCCCTAGTAGAAAGTACAGGAAGGACTGAGATGGGCAGAACTTTGATAGCAATAAACAGACCCCAAGCACGCTTGCCTGGACCTTCCAAATTCACCAGTTCCCCATCTGCACAGGTTTGGTGTGCCAACCTGCAGGCTGCTGAGAGTCAGAGCCAGAGTTTAATAGTAATCCGAGTCAGCTCTTCTTACAGATGGAAAAAATTAGCAATATAGTTACAGGGTTTAGAAAGAAGAAAGTTCTAGAAAAGCAGGAAAAAGACACTCAAAACCAGTCAACATAGATCCAACTTTGCAATAAGAGAAAAATAAGGGCAGGAAACTAGAGTCAGAAGAGCAAGGAAAAGCAAACAAACCTGCCTGGGGAGGGAGGGGGAAACTATAACGAAATTAGCCTGTCAGGTTGCCAGGCTCCCTCCAGGGGGTCTGAGAAAAGGGCACTGTGGCAGCAATGGAGTGATTCGCGTGGGCGACCCACAGGCTTCGTTCCTAACACACGCTGTCCAGCTCCTCTTGGCCAAGCACTTGGTAAACCCAGAACCACGACTCTCCTATAGATCTGCAGGAAGGGGCTGTAGTTGAGACAGTGTCTACACTTGCATACGTAGGGAGCAGGTGGCCACGTGGTGAAAGACCCACAGACTCGAACCTTCTATCTCCACCCTGCCACCATTATCCAGAGCACAGGGCTCCAAGTGGGCAGACCCAAAGAAAGTTTGCTGAGAAAGTGCTACGGAGAGGCTTTTCAGTAAAGGATACTGGAGTGTTTCCATTGTTTAGGTCATGTTTTGGCAAAAATCACGTAAGGGTGTTACTCAGACTTGGCAAGACTTTTATAACTTGTTCAACTTTCCAAATGAAGAGTTGTTTTAGCCTTTGGTTAAAAATTATAGAGCTCTAACACGTTTTGATTAGTTTGCATAGCCTGCCCTCAGAGAAGATAGAAATTCACTATCCAGATTTCAGCAAAGATGTTTGCATAGTTGGTGAATAAACATGAATGGTGAGCATTGTGACTTAAAGTGACCAGCGGTGCTCTTCCTCCGTGAAGTTACTAAATTTGGGAAACTGCCTTTTCTCAGCCATGAGAGTGAACCAAAACCAACCATCAAATTAGGTTGAAATTGGAAACTGACATCTGAATTAAAACAACATTTAAAATAATGTTCTCTGAAAACACTGGATAGAGCTGGGGGTGTGGCCCAGTAGTAGAGCAATTGCCTAGCATGCACAAGGCCCTGGGTTCCACCCCCCCCACCACAAAACAAAACATACCCCAGTGTATAGCAACTTGTATCTATCTATCTATCTATCTATCTACCTATTTATCATCTATCTATCTACCGTCTATCTGCTGGTTGGTACTGGGTACTGGGGATTGAACTCAGGGACGTTCTATCTCTGAGCTACATCCAGCCCTTTTTTATTTTGAAACAAGGTCTCGCTAAGTTGCTGAGGCCGGCTGGCCTTGAACCTGCGATCCTGTTGTCTTAGCCTCCCCAAGTACTGGGATTACAGTTGTGCACCACATGCCTAGCTATTTTTAATGTTTTTAAACAATTTATTTCATTTTACTTTACTCAAAGCTTCTATTTTATAATACAATTTAGTTATGCACAAAATTTATTAATAACAGACACCTCATGGTCTAAATTCAAACACTTTCCGATTAGGGTTTACAACCAAAACAGTTGAATGATTAATCAGTTCACAGATATAAAGGCACCTATCTATGAAGCCTAGATACTGAGAGCATTCTTTTTTTTTTTTTCGGTACGGGGGATTGAACCCAGGGGCATTCTACCTCCGCGCTACGCCCCCGGCCCTATTTTTTTATGCTTTATTTTGAAACCGGGTCTCACGAAGTTGCGTAGGGCCTCACTAGGTAGAGAGAGAGAGACAGACAGAGAGAGAGAGCGAGAGCTGAGGCTGGCTGCGAACCTGGATCCTCCGGTCTCCGCCTCCCAAAGTACTGGGATTACAAGCGTGCGCCACCACGCCCGGCCAGAGCATTCTTTTTTAGTGTGTTACTGATTTTAAATTGTCCAAATAATGACTGTTGCGGCTGCTTCATAACAGAACTCTTGTACTTCCCTAATCATTCTGATGATTTCTAGAGATGACAACAAAAAACTTGACATAGTAGAAGACCTCCCTTCTATAAAACCAAAGGCAATTTGGGGTTGATTTCTTCTAAAAATTTCAATGCAAAGGTTTCTAAATGTATGAAAGTTAAAAAAAAGAAATAGGCATCAAGAACCAATATTGCATCTAATGACTGAACATCGAATCTAATTGATTCAGATCCTGTTGCAGCATTCTTCTACCTTGGAGTCCACACATGGGAAGTGCTCGCTGGAGAGCCCCAGTTTTAACTCATGGTAACCACTGGAGGCATCTCAGAAGCAAACCCAGTTGGGGTCCTCATGGGACAGGTCACCCTTAGGAACAGGAAGCTTTGTAAACGGATGTCATCAGAAATAATTGCTAAAAAGTACTGGGATTAAAGTTGGGTAGTGTCCACTATTAGGCAGGCAGGAGACAGGATCTAATCCCATCCTGTAGCCAACCATTCTGAGCTCCTTCGTCTCAGCTCTTTCTGTACAAAAGCAGGTGGAAATTGATTCTGTAGTAATTAACAGAAGTAGGTTCTCTCCAGCTTTCCCAGTCCACAATTATTTTGAGCCATGCCAAACCCTTAAAGCAGAGTGTAGATTTAAAAGAGCATGGTTTGCAGGTGTGGTGGTGTGTGCCTGTAACCCCAGTACTTGGGAGGCTGATGGGTTCAAGGACAGCCTCAGCAATATAGCCAGCCTCTCAGCAACCTAGCAAGTCCATTTCAAAACAAAAACAAAAAAGGGGCTGGGGGTGTAGCTTGAAAGTAGAGGACTCCTGGGTTCAATTTCCAATACCAACAACAAACATACAAAAACAAAAAAACATGGTTTGGGGCGGGGGATGTAATTCAGTAGTAGAGCACTTGCTTAGTATGTGAGACGCTCTGAGTTCAATCCCCAACACCACAAAAAATTAAAGAACATGGTTTGTAAATTATTTTACCACACAGAATATTTCTGGATTTTAACTTGAGATATTTGCAAACACTAGGCAGAGGGGAGCAGACGAAGGGTGCAAGTCTTGGATGCCAGCAGTGTCTCCTGCAGTTTCTCATCTCGTGTTGCACCATCAATGGTGAAATCCATCTATGAATCTGAACTCTATGAATTGCTAATCATGTGTACTCTTTAAACCGCTCATACATGGATGCTGTTTCATCTAAGTACCGACCAGGCCTGAACTGTTTAGCTTCCTTTTTTTTGTTCTGGGGATTGATCTCTCTCTCCCTCTCTCTCTCCTCTTTCTTTCTCCTCACTTCTCTCTCTTTCTGGATTGAACCCAGGTCTTACTAAGTAGCAGAAGCTGGGATCAAACCTGTGATCCCCGGTCTCAGCCTCCCAAGTACTGAGATCACGGGAGTGAGCCACCATGCCCAGCTGCATGGTGTCATCCAAATTAGGTGGGTTCCAAAGTTAACTGTAGTGGTTTGTACTATGTCAACTTGGTTAACTCAGAACCACATTTCCCAGAGTCCCCTTCCCAGGTGGTTCTAAGTCAGGACTGGCTCCAAGCCATGCAGGTGTGAGACCTGAAAGGGAAAAGGGAAGCAAGGGCCATCTTCCTCCAAAGGTCATCATTGTTCAATATGGCGACAGAGGTGCCTGGCCAGTTCCAGTGTGTCCTTTTTCCTCTGCTTCACCTCCAGCTGCTTCCAAGAGTGCTGACCTAGAGTGGCCCCAGGCCCATCACTGGACCCCTGGAGCAGACCCAGCAGCTGTTCACAGGGCAGCAACAGCTTCCCACAGACCTCCACACGCCCCTGCCAGGTCCCCTTCTGCAGCTGGCTCTACTTTGCATCTCAGCTGGACCACGTGGCAGCTCTCTTGATTCCCACTCTTCCCTCTGGACTCTTGCTTTTCCAGCTCTCCACAGTCAGATTTGGTTCAATTCCTGTAACAAAACCCAGTGCCCTGAGCACTCACAGCCACTCCTCTCCTCTGACTCATCAGCAGACTACACACAAACCACCAAGCACACACAGCTCTTCTATCTCGAACCCTCTAAGCGGGCACTGAGTATTCACATCACAGAGGCCTGTGATAGTTAATCTAAGTTGTCAACTTGACCTGATCATGACACACCCAAGATTATGTGATTTTGGGTGTGTAACAGCAGATTAAAGAGAAAGCCCTGCCCTGAATGTAGGCAGCAGGATTCTGATAGGTGCGGACTTACATAAAGAGGAAGAAGCCGCGTAGAGTGCGTGCGACTCTTTCCGAGGAAAAAACGCATCTGCTCTCGCCTGAGATCGTCGGCCGCCGGTTTCGCCTTTCTCCGAAGAGTTTCTTGATCTTCTCGGCCTCCAGCTCTTGGAACTGAAACTCCACCACCGTTTCTCCGAAGAGCTTCCTGATCTTCACATCTTGGACTGGGACTGAATTAGTGGTTGCTCAGATCCTAAGACTCCAGCTCTTAGACCGTTTGACCAGCTACTGGTTCCTCTGACTCTCCACGTGCAATCAGAACCTAGGACTACATTGCTTCAAACTGTAAGCCCATCTGATAAATCCTTTTTTTTTTCAAATATACTCATTCTGTGTATTCTGTTAATCTAGAGAACCCTGTCCAATACAAGGCCCATCCATGTTCTATGCAGTGCGCTTCCTGAGAGCGTGGAGTATCTTCAGTGTAAGAGGCATGATTAGTATCAAAAGAAAGACAACTTTCAAGTGTGTGTGTGTGTGTGTGTGTGTGTGTGTGTGTGCATATAGTTGTGTGTTGGAGGGAAATAAACATGAAACTTGGTTAAAAATTTGCCTCTAAAGCCGGGTCCAGTGGCACATGCCTGTAATCCCAGTACTGGGGAGGCTGAGACAGGAGGATCACCATGTTCAAGGACAGCCTCAGCAACTTAGTGAGACCCTGTTTCAAAATAAAAAAATAAAAAGGGCTGGGGGTATAGCTCAGTGGTAGAGAGTCCATGGGTTCAATCCCCAGTACAAATAAGTAAATAAATGAATGAATGAATGAATAAATAAATAATTGCCTCCAAGAATCCTCAAGGTGATGTGAGTTGCCTCTATCTTTTCTTGCTAGGTCACAGGGTGAGGCTATGTCCAACCTACATCCACAGGCTTGTGTTAACAATGCCCTTGCCTAATGGGACCTCATAATAGCACACGCACTATCACATCCAACTGATGGAGCTGGTCTCATCAGTGCTAATATCCACACCTTGTCCACATGCACTTGGGTAAGGATGCTGGAAACACACACTGATCTCTCAGATGTTTTCCCTGCTAGTTAGGTAACATTCACACTTGGACCCACAGGCATTTACCAGGCACAAATCATCCAAGTTAAAAAGAACAACCACCATACAAACGTGGGATTGAATTATTATTTATTCTTTTATTGCTTTCTTGTTTTTACTTGATGCAGAGTCAATGTCTTTGAATAACAGTAATACGATGTCCAAAATTCAACATTATTAAACATTCAAATAGTAAAATATAATGTGGAAAGAAACCCTCCAACGTTAACGCCTCTAAGCTATATCTGGTGGAACCACTTGGTATAGCGGCTACTGGACTTGCCATCTTGGTTCATGATGAGAACTCCTATCCTCTTACCCAGGCAACAGGAAGGGGTCTCAAAGGCCAGTCAACCAGTTAGGCACCGGGGCAGCACTTTGGTTTCCCTTTGAAATGGCCAAGAGATTCGTAATGACTCCTAGTACAACGACCTCTCTTCTCACCCCAGGCCCAACCACCATGAGAGTGAAAAGAAACTCCCATGGAAAGAAGCAGTGGCTATGATTAGAATGTAGGGACCAGAAATGGTTCTGCTGTCGAGGAGGCGAGCTGTGCCTGCACAGTTCTTTACCAGAAAGCAGCCCACCCTCAGAGCACATAGAGGGGCCGGACACAGTGGCCAGCTGGAACCAGGGCAAGGTGAGCAGTATTCGCTTGAAGGCACGGGTCCTCATCCTGAGGGAAGGGAGTCACTGTGTTGTGAGTTATGTTCAAAACACACATCCTACCTCTGAAAAATTATTGTCAGCTGCCATACATCTGATTGTAACTTCAGCCTGGTCTCTTTTAAAAGTCCCAGACTCTTGGACACCCCTGAAAATCTTGATGTGCCCTGCTCCTTCCACAGGGAATCAGGTTTCCAGGGGGTAGAGACTCAAAAGAACACATAGCTGCAATACATCATACAACAGGCAAAAATAAATACATCACTCTATAGTATGGATATGCAACTATCATAAAGAAATAAATATTTCAGACCCCACGATTGCAGGTCACACGCTAGCAGTACTCGGTGGAGTATAAAAACTGGTGATTTTCCCATAAACATTTATCTACTATCACTTTGATCAAGTATACTTTATGAATAAGCAAAAATGTATGGAAACGCTATAATTGTTTTTTTTTTTTAAAAAAACACAAACTTCCTTAAGTACCAAGGATAGTGATCAAGTTTACTTGAGTAAGTGATCAAGATGTCCAGCTTAAATAAATCCATTTCAGACCTTCCTCATGGTCATCTTAGGTTCCATAACAAGAATGGACAAGGGACAACTGTACCACTGGTGACAGCCGTGACAGTGTGGACATATGAACTCTCTTTAGAAGAACAACAGCCCCACGTTTTTGCCTGAGGAATCGTCTCGAGCCCTTCCCATTTCTGGAATCCTGGTATTATTAGTGCTCTTTACAACACAGAGCTACTGAAAAAGGAAACAACAAGGAAACATAAAGGTGCATTTATTCATGTCCATGCCATCTAACGCTACTGAGTACAGTAATCAAAACTGGAAAAGGGACGAATTAGAACTTAAAACAACAACAAAAACACTGGGACATTGGCCCTCTGAATTGCAAATTGGAGCTCAAAAGAACCTGCATGTTGGCAAGCCAGTTTCCTCCCTGAGAAGTACGCTTCACGCTCTGTTCTCATCCTCTAGCATCTTCTGTCTCTCAGTTAAGGCCTAGGCAGCAGTGGCATGGCACACAGTTGCTCGGGAACCGTCGTCAGTCGCCCGTGGGCCCCGGCTGGGCGCAGTCTGGCTCCCGAGCGCCGGGCTCTGCGGGCTGCCTCCGCAGCTCCTCCACCATCTGGAGCAGGGCCGACCGCTCCAGCTCCAAGGCCAGCGTGGCCTGCTTCAGTTTGCTCTCGCTGGTCAGGAGCTTCTCCACTGTGGCTTCCAAGCTTTGGATCTTACTATGTGCTACCTGGAGAACGAAAGGAGAAATGAGAAAGTACCTCCCCATGATAACCAGGAGGGTCCACCGTGCGCTCTGCCACACAGTCTGGAGAGCGCTGTGGAGCTGGGTCTTGGCAGAGACAAGTCTGTGCTTATCAGTTGTGGCCACACTGGAAGACTTTCCCCGGCCTCCCTTGCAGGCAGGTTGGGCCAGGCCCTCTCAAACACCCTGAGATCCTCCATTTCCTCCCTGCAGTGGCTACTCTGGAGCCAAACGTTGAGATGGTGGCTTTGCACCGTGGGGGGAAGCCGACCCCATCACCACTGCAGGGAGGGCAATGCTGACACGGCCAAAGAACGCTTCCAGGAGAAGGGGTAGCCTTCAGGGACACATGGGTTTTTGTGCTAGGCTACTGGGATCGGGAGCTTTATCTACAACTTGCACACAGACTTGCCTATTCTGACTGGTACATATGTCTGCACATACAAATTGCTTTCAGACCGACAAATTGTCAGAATGGTTTCCATGTAAAGGTCCAGACGCTAATAGTTCTCTAACTTCAAATTCTCTTTATTTTTCACAGAGTAACAAGACATCACCATGTCAGGAAACCTGGGCGTTTACCCTGGAACAAAGGTCGCCATGCACTGTACCCGTCTCACCAACTGGTCACCACCGCCCTCGGAGGTGAGCGGCTTCCTCAGCCCACTCTCGAGGACCAAGGCACTCCTGCAGGACCTAGCACAAAATTAGCGCCAGGTAAGCACAGTGTCCAGGTGCTTCTAGTACTGGGCCTCCTCTCTCTGATCCACGAGGGCAGGCTTCCCAGGACCATGTGTGTCGCTCTGGTGACATGGAGGGGTCCCCTGAGAACACTGCAGTAGCCGTGACACTTGGGTTGATGTCCCTGAGGCCTCTCTGCTCCACTCCTCAGCATGCAGGTGCATTCTGCAGTGCTCTGGTCAGTAAGGGACAGCCCTGCCTCACCAATCCAGCCCAGCCCTTTACCTGCTGCTGCTTATTTTAGGTGGAAAAGCTGGCACACCTATTTTTTGTCTCTCATTTTCAAAATCAGGAAAGGTTTTTGAATAAGACAACCGCTGTGCCAGACAGATAACCCATGACTCAAAGTCTAGCTCCAGCATGCCACTAGAATGCTCAAAATAAAAGGGAAAAGGACTGAGATCTACACTTTGTCAGCTTACGAGGCGGGGGTGGACATGCTTGGTGCACATCTCTATGCAGTCCTCTCTGATCCTCAAAATCCTACCCATGGTCAAGGCCCGGCCAGGCCCCACCTCTTCATTCAGAAGTCCTGCTGCATTCTAAGGGGTACGACGAAGCTCCATGACTAGCAAACTAGTTTGCATGGTCATTTACCCTACGGCTTAGCAGTGAACTAATTTGCATGGCCATTCCTCATTCTGCATGAATGGCAGGTCTCCTCAAGGAGACTGAAGCTCTTCTATGGAAGACAGCATGTCTTAATCTCTCACAGGGTCTGGCCTCCCACAGACCCTAGCTCAGTGTGGGTGCTCCGAAACTTGTAGCAGTTGATTAAAATAAAAAAAAATCTATGTGCATCACTACTTGGCACCATCTGGAATTTCTATATACTCGTTGTATGTACTGCTGGACAAACAGGTTAAAGAATTTCATCTCTAGGAAACATTCCTATGTTTAGCAAAAAAATAAGTAGGACTTTGGTATGTTCAACAATTATGAACAGAACCACGCTAGAAAACAAATCAATTTTGATACTTGAAGGAATAAAAAAAGATTTATGTACAAAATTTCAGGATTGTACTGGATAACTTTCTTGTACCAAAAGGAGGCATGATTCTTACATATGAGATGCATAGAGGATAAAGGGGAAACTACATCTGTATACTGACACTACCCCAACTCTGAGAGCTCCAGTGTCCTACTCAGCTTGGTGGCCCCAGAACAGCCAGGATGCAGTGACCATGGTGACTGGCATGAACTGGAGTACTGAATGATTCCCCCACAAGTGCAGAACCACTTGATTAAGAGAAAGAACATATATTATTCCAATCTATGTTCCCCAGAGAGAACATCTATTATTACCAATTATCATTTGATGCCTTTCCTGAGGAATGTAGATTTCTGAGTTTTTCTTAACTCCCTGTTCTTAACAAAAGGTATATGGTATCACAGAAGCAGCACAAAATTGCTTTACAACCAAAACAAAACAACCCCACACTATCACCAAAAAATCTACATAGGCATTAACCTAAGAAAATGAACCTTTTGTAGGAGTACTGCCTGTCCTAACACACCACGTGCTTCAGATGCAAACATGGGCTTAGTTAGAAGTGATCCCATCACGTTATATTTCATGGACCCACTGTTGGCCGTTTAAAGTGGTCACCTGCCACATAAGGATCTTTGTCCCCGAGACTGGCCTTCAGGTTACAGCTGAGACTCCCAGGGGAGACCTTATACAGGCACAATTTCAGTTAGGACAACTCGATCTCAGGGAACAGAGGCAATTAAATTCAGACAGTGATGGGTAGTTGAGGCTCTGTAAGGAAGGCATTCTGCTTCTGTTTCTCTACAGCAAATATCCACTAGGGTCTGCTGGGATAGCACCTCTCAGGAGGAACTAGACGAGGGTTGATTTCTCAAGGTCTCCACTGCTGGCCTTTCTTACTTCACAGCCAGTTTGTATCTGCAAAGCAGCAACTTTCTGTCCCATGTTCGGCTCAGGATGGACACCCAAGAACTCCATACAATACATTATTTGGGAACAAAATATGTACTTTTCTCCACAGCAACTTAAAAACAATTTAAAAAAAACTGCCCCCAAACAATTCCTGAACATTGACAGAATCCATTCATTTGTGGCATTAAGAAAGTAGAACGTAGCCAGGTGTGGTGGTCCATATCTGTAATCCCAGTACTTGGGAGGCTGAGAAAGGAGGATTGCAGGTTTGAGGCCAGCCTCAGCAACCTAGCAAGATGCTGTTTCAAAAAAAGAAAGAAGAAAAAAAGCAGGGCTGGGTGGTATAGCTCGGAGGTAGAATGCCCCTGGGCTCAGTCCTTAGTACCACAAAAGAAAAAAAAAAGTAGAATGTATGGTTACTGTATGCCATTTGACTGACAAGGGAGCTGTACTCTACACTGAGGTCTTCCTTTGTCCCTGTCACAGAGCGGGCAGCAGTCTGCTCAGCTATAGAATGGGGGGGGGCTTTGGACGGGGCCTCGGCGCTGCTCCATCTCTGCCTTCTGTGTGCACGACTGTGCTGCCTTTCTCCCTCTGTCCTCAGCCACATCTATCCATGCTAAGATGGAACTTTGCAGAGGGGAGAACTGTGCCCTTTGTTAATCAAAACTTTGTATTTGCACCAAGGGCTCACAAACTACGATCCTAGGTTCTGGTTGATTTTGATAGGGAGGTATCTCTGTCGCTTTGCTCCCTTGGTAACCCTCCAGGGACCTCACTCGGTTCACTCATGGCTCTCGACTCCCTCGTCATCACTCAAAGCACAATCGCTGGCATTCAGCTATCAGCACCATGGCACCTGGTACCACGTTCGTCTCCTAAAAGGGTAAACGCAGAGAGAGCCTCTCAGAAAGCCCGGGACTGTCTGACCTCAGAAGGACAATCCATCTGCTCCATAATCAAAAGGACCAATTCTCCTTAGATACCTTTGATCCCATCTACAAACACATCAGGGTGAGAAAGGTCGTCCGGTCGTGGGAAAGCCCGGCCTGCTGTTGCTTTGGTGAGTTAATGAACTACTACACACCGGCTCAGGGAGCTGCTTTATGAACACGCTCTACCTGCAATTGCTCAAGGAGGTCAAGGTTCTGTTTGCGTAAGCTGCTGTTGGTTTTCTCTAATTTATCCATTCTTTGGTTGTCACTGAGAGGAGAGGAATCGATGAGTTCTTCTTGAAGCACATGGTACTCAACTTCGTAAGCTTGTAACTGTTTAGCGATGTCCATCTCAAACACCTGTTAATACAGAAAGGCCATCAGGCTCCAAACAGGAGAAAAATCCCACCTACTCTTGCACACCCACACACAGGACACGTCAGCTCCATGCTCAGCACTGTGCTTGGTAATAGGCATGATAAATAAGGAAATTCTCTGTACTGAGGAAGTAATAACTTTGATTGGGAAGAAAGGGTGTAAGAGACATCTAGAAATAGTTCCAAGGTAACAATAAGTACAAGTTCCTGATATGCATCTAAAAGCCAAAATCTTGTCTTTTTTTTTTTTTTTGCGGTACCAGAGATTGAACCCAGAGGCGTTCTACCTCCGAGCTATACCCCCGGCCCCATTTTTTATACTTTATTTTGAAACCGGGTCTCACGAAGTTGCGGAGGGCCTCACTAAATAGCTGAGGCTGGCCACAAACCCGGATCCTCTGGTCTCAGCCTCCCAAGTACTGGGATTACAAGCGTGCGCCACCATGCCCGGCTTGTTTTTTTTTTTTAAAGACTTACAAAAAAAGACCCACAAAAATTTATTTTTAGTTATTATTCTTTTCTCCAAAATTCTATGATGTTATATATATGCCAACTATGGGTTAAAGGGACAAAGAAAAAAAACCCTGAAACAAAACAAAAGAATCAAAGCCTATTTGCAGAGTCACCAAGTCCAGGTTTAATTATAACTCAGTTGGGTTTTCAGGGTTGCAAGAACAGCTAAGTAATGCAACTGTTTGCTAAAATACCCTCTTTTGCACACCGAGATACGCAGAAATGAGCCAAAACCCAAATGTCACCCACACAAATGAGTGAATACGAAACAGTGCCTGAGCTGTCTCCCTTCCCATAATAGTAATAGTGATGAAGAAACCACACGTGTGAACCGCGGCCGGAGTGCCCCAGTGACTCAAGCAGCGGCGGCTGTACTTTCTCTTGGTGAGGAAGCCGCAGGGCCTGGCGAGGCAGGGCAGGAGGGGGGCAGGAGACAGGGGCCGCTGCTGCCCCGCACCCCCCTGCCCTACCGAGGTCTCTAGGGTAACCCTACAGGAGTGAGGCCAGTGTGGATCTGAGAACGCAATCGAGTTGGGACCACCTACAACAGGCCGGCTAGATCACAGCGCAGTAGAGAGAACGAGGTCAGACTTTACATGCGAAGAGCTGCCTCTCTCCTGCACTTCCTTACAGAAGAAACTCCGACTCAGTTAAACACCAGCAGACAACTAGCTTCCCAATGGTACCCATGAGCACGCAAACTCACCCACCTCCCTTGACTTCAGTTTTCTTTTTTTTTTTTGTGGTACCAGGGATTGAACCCAGGGGCGTTCTACCTCCAAGCTACACCCCCGGCCCTATTTTTTAATCCTTTATTTTGAAACTGGGTCTCACAAAGTTGCAGAGGGCCTCACTAAGTAGCTGAGGCTGGCCACGAACCCGGATCCTCCGGTCTCCACCTTCCAAGTACTGGGATTACAAGCGTGCGCCACCACGCCCGGCTTGACTTCAGTTTTCAAAAGCCACATTTACTCTCTTGCCATTCCTAACAATCTTATTTTATTTTCTCTTCCTTGAGATGAATTTTTCAGCCTCCTGGTTTTCAGCTTAATTCAGTGGTTAATATTAAATAGGTTCAAAAGTCATTCTATACATGGTATCTGTGGCATGTGGGTAAGAGAGAGAAAAGCTTGCTGTATTGAATTGGTTTTCTTTTGTCCCTCAGAGGGACCATGAGGTCAGTGGGGGATCATTATGTCTACTTCACAGTGGAGTTAACCGACTCCAAGGCTTTCAGTCAGCTTTGAAGTTGGGGCTCCCCTGGCACCTCTCCGAATGACCTTGAGTGTGTTACTTAAGTTTCCTGGCCTCAGTTCCCAGCCTCCACCAAGGGGCTAATAACACTGACACACAACCCCTGCCCCAGCACCATGGTGAGAACGATAAGAGACAGCACACATGGTTCCCAAAACACGCCTGGCTTTCTAGACTAAGCGATCTGATTCCACCCACACGTCACAAACCTCCACATTTCAATCTCCTGCCCCAGCAAAACAACATGGAGGCCACATCATGGAACTTCTAAAGTTTAAACACAGCAAACCCCA
This sequence comes from Glis glis, assembly GCA_004027185.1. Lineage (NCBI taxonomy): Eukaryota > Metazoa > Chordata > Mammalia > Rodentia > Gliridae > Glis > Glis glis. Next base: position 87,279 of record PVJS01000307.1, read on the forward strand.
CAAAAGTGCGGAGGCACTTCAGTGTAACTGTAAATTCAGCACTGAGCTGAGCGTGGTGGTGCACACCTGTAATCCCAGTTCCTAAGGAGGCTGAGACAGGAGGATCGCAAGTTCCATGTCAGCCTCAGCAACTCAGTGAGAACCTCAACAACTTACCCTCAAAATAAAAATAAATAAATAAAATGCAGCACGGAATAAGTGTTATACACATGATTACTTCTTTTTCTCCAAAAAAATATTTTTAAATCATCTCCTAAGCTGGAAAACTTAGGAAGGAGGCTTCTGGCCCTTACACAGATTGATGATCTGTTGAGATTAATGGCTCTCAGCTGTGACCAAAGCCACCCTTCCCTCCAGGAACCATCCTGAGTCTTAAATATCTTGGATCAGTTGCAAAATTATCTCCTGACGCCAAAACCCTCACAGCCCCTGGATTTTGCAGCTATGCCCTGGAACTGGCCCCAAACCATGGCAGCCTGTGGTGGGTGGGTCTGTGGTGGGTGGTGAGAGAACCCAGGCTCTGAACAATGTGTTCAGCCCCTAGGCCAATTACTTGGGCAAGGGACAGAAGACGGGGAGTGGCAGGAGGGCTGTCCTTGCACACTTAGAGGGCACGAGGGACCCACTGCTAATGCCAGTTCTTAGCCAGAGGAGGAGCAGGGATTAAAACCTGATTCCATGGCATGTTATTGGCTAACAAAAAAAGCACAATTGGCTAACAAAAAAGAGGAGTATTAAAAACGGGAGTGGATGTGAAAGCCAGATTCATTTCTTGTACAAGTGCATCCCCCCTCCCCACACACACGTTGGAGGAGGAGAGGGGCTCCGTGCTCCGCTCTGGCCAGGTCTCCCGTGAGCCACTCCCTGAGCACCTGTTACTCCTTGATGGTGCAAGGTCCCCGGCCTCTCTGCAAGGGGAGCTGGATCGAATCTTCTTTCTTCTGGGGTCTCAGAGCTACTCCACTTGAGTTGCAATTACTGGGGACCTAGTGCCTTCCCACTGCACTGGCTCTCAATTTCTTCAAGGTTTTCAGGCAAGTTCCAGAATTTGGTGGGAAAAAAAGGGAACAATCTTTTCTGCTTGCTAAAGCAGTAATTAGCCATTTCCCTATTTTAATGTTTTGCCAAAAAGATAAATACTTCATTTTTTGTTATCAAAGCAAGGGCACTTGTCAGGTATGGTGGTACACACTTGTAATCCCAGTACTTGGGAGGCTGAGACAGGAGGATCCGTAGGTTCAAGACTAGCCTAAGCAACTTAGTGATAGTCTTAGCAACCTAGCAAGACTTCGTTTCAAAACAAAAAATAAAAAGGGCTGGAGGTGTATACACACACACACACACACACACACACACACACACACACACCTCCCATCATCTCATTATACCTCCTCTTCATGCTTTTCTAGTTATAAACATAAAATTCCCTACCCTACTTTTTTCACTTAACATTATATCTAAGAGCCTATTCATGTTGCTATATGTTCTTCATAACCATATTCATAAATGGTTTCATGTATTTTACCAGCTTGACATACCACAACCATCCAAGTTTTTGTTATTATAAATGACAACTCTTAAGAGAATATCCATATACAAATGGCTTTTCCATATTTTGGAGTATTTCCTAAGAATACATTCCAAAAAGTATGATTACAGAGTCAAAGGGTACGGATATTTTACTGGCTTGTGATATATATTGCTACAAGTTGCTTCCCAAGTGGGAATGATCAAGGTGCAATGCCACTAGCAACGCACCAATGTGCCAGATACAATATATGCACGGTGCTACATACTGGCATTAAAAAATGTCAGTTTGCATGTTATGCATAAATTTGAATTATGCATGAAGCTAAATATTTTCCCAGCTATGTGTTTACTGGATGGCTCTCTTCTTCAGTGAATTGTCTGTTTATGTTCTTGGCTCATTTGCTACTGGAGACTCGGTTTTTCTCTTTGTAGTCCATGGACATTGTATAATAAAGACATTAACTCTGGTGGCTTGTGGAATGATCTTCCAACTTCCACCTTCCCAAACCCCATACACTACCCCAATCTGTTGGTCTCAGTGAGATGCTGGGCTGGACAGTGGGGCCACGGGCCTGGGTATCAGCAATGAGGGGGTACACTGTCTGCAGTGAATTTTAAAACACAATAAAGCCAACTAAGAGTGGGTCTGCTTTTTATTATCACCACATGTGAGTGATTCTAAACAATGCCAGTGGTGAAATAGTTCTCCCCACTGTACCCCACCCTCTTGGTGGGGCAGTGACTGTCCTTTTACAAAACCGTTCATTTTCAACAGTGGAACTGCCCGGGGCTGGAGGGCTCCCTGCAAGGGCAGAACAGGCTGCCTCGCTGCTGTAGCATCTGACACAGGAACTTTGTTAGGGCTCTGGTTTCCACTCTACAAGCTCAACTGCAACAGGGGATTGATCTTAAAGTTGCCCCAGCAGCGCTTCCCAATGGTCCCGTGGATGTGGGACCCCCTAAGCAGGTCTGGGTCAGGTCCAAATTCTTCTGCATTTCTAGCAGGTTCCTACACGATCAGATGATGGTGCTGGTCTGAGGCCCCACTGAAGAGGCATTGAGAGGTGGCTCCTGGCTCTGCCTCCCAAAGCCACCCTCCGGCTGTCTTTCTGCTTAATCTGAGCTGAGGCATCACAGTCACACGGCACTCACTGGGGCAGGACTGTAGCGCTGGCCCCAGTGTTCCAGGGTTCCCTTCTTCCTGGTCAGAAAATGCTTACGGTTCACACGAAACTCACAGTTTCCTTGGTGATGACAAGGTCACACCAAGGAACTGACATGGAGGCTTCTGCCTGCAGTGCCAACTGCGGAACTACGCTCCAGGCTGCTCCCGGCCTGGGTGTTCTCAGCCAGTGCTCCAGAACCCGTCCTTGGCCTCTCTCTCCCCCATCCAGGATGCAGGCTGTGTCTCAGTTGCTCAAGCTGACCACACGAAGGGTGTTTCAGGAAATGGGGCCTATGGCTGACACAGAGGACCTCACACCACTCCAACCTAGCACTCCACCTTGTCCACATACAGGGCTGCATGCTCTGACATGCGCAATGAACACAGCCATCACTTCCACCCTGTGGACCTCCGAGGTCCCGCCCGGTGGTTCTCTAGGGCAGCGAGAAATTACGCTGTACCTCAGACCTGCTCTCTGTGCAGGACTCTAGCACCCTCTGGAGGGGAGGGGCAGCAACTCAGAGCTAAGTTCCTGATAGAAACACGGGAGGGAGGGAGGGAGGAAGGAAGGAAAGGGAGCTGCCTGGAGTTTTATGTGTTTTCTATCCAGACTACTGGTGGAATGAAAACCTGGGCCCCAAATATAGATTCTGTGCAACGTGCACGCTTATACCACTCCCCCCAAGTGGGACACATCGGGCTTGGGGGACCTGTGTTCTGCTCACTCCTGTGCCTTTGGCACACGTTGTGATCTTCCAGCTCAGGGGTCAGCAAACTATACAGCCTGCAGACCCACTTGTCCCAGTGCCTGTTTTTGTTTTCATCCCTTGACATGTAGTCTATGGTTCTTCTGCAGAGTAGAGCTGACAGCTGCAGCGAGATCCTGGGAGCCGCAGAGCCTAAAATACTTCCTGTCTGGCCTCTACCCAAAATGTTGGCCAATGCTACTGAGCTCATTCTGCTAAGTCCATCAAGACTCTACTGAGCTCAGCCCGACAGCAGCACTCAGGCACTCATGGCTGCGCTCCTGCAGGCCCTGCCCTTGCACATGGGGTGCTGGGCATGTTACTCTCTCTCTGCGTTTCCTTGTTATAAAAATGGGGACTGTAATACCATGCCCCCGACTTGCTAAGGAGTCAGTGGCATACTGAATGCCAAATTCAAAATGGTGGCCTGGAACAAATCAGGCCCTATAGACATACACAACCTCTCTTCTCAGTTCTACATTTCCAACATTTAAAGAGCACCTAACATACTAGGATACTAACTATCTCAGTAAGGATTACTCTTTACAGAAAAGGGGGAAAACGGGATCCCTTCTAGGGCTCTAGACCCAAGAGGTAAACTGAGTGTCCGCTGAGAGGCCTGCCTTGGACCCAGGACCAGGCGGGCAGTTGGCTCTCACTGGATGCAGATGAGGTAAGCAAGGCTCTCTGGGCTTGCCCTGCAGCTATGAAGCATAAGTATATCCAAAAAAAGTATACCCAAAAAAAGCTGTAAGGAAGGAATAAGTCAATGTACATAGGCCAGAAATTAAATAATCCAAAGGGCATATAATTCAGTATTAGGATGCAGGCAAAACACAGAAAACTCCATAATGAAATGGCTCCCAGAGGCACTGGGCGTTGAACAGCTGCTAAAGCACTTTGAGAAGCATTTGAAACCCCACCCTTCCCCTTCACAGCAGAGTGAGTGTGGGCCAATTTATTAACCACTGTATATCCTCTCAGGAATACGGTCATGGTCGCATGAGATCATGTGTATACATAGATTCCCAACAAGCCAAAGCCAACCACCTCCCGAGGACCGTGCCAGAGAAGGAAAGTACTAAAAGATGCAAAGCCCATCAGCTGACTAGAGATTAGCACAGAGTGGAAGAGAAATCCCTTTCAGATTGGCATATATGGTGTGCAGAGATCCAAAGTGACAATAGATATGAAACCCTCTCTCTCCTTTGTCCAGGACAGAGGCGTCTGTCTCTGTGCCTAACACCTAAGGTGGAGCAGCAGATGAAGATGGTGAACGCTGCACCAGGATGCAACCCACTGGAACTGCTGGACCATCCTAGACTATCAGAATCCCCAGAATGAGACTTAAAATAGTAGCTTTATTTTACTATCTGCTTTTACCTGATTACCTTTTCATTACCTTTGGAACAGGTTCTAGGTTTAGAAGAGGCCTGGCTGCTGATCTTAGAGTGACCCAGGAATAAAACCTCTTCCAGTGCATTCTTGGCCACCCAGCCTCTGCACACTCGGATGGTGACCACCCCTCTGCTAAGCAGCTCGTCCTTCATTGTCAGCAATGGTTACTGGAAGATTCCTCCTTATCCAGAATTGAAATCTGCTCCCATGCCCAATCCATACCATTTACCATCTGGTCTGGTTTGTAATTCCCAGTTAAATCTACCTCTAAACTCCCAACATTTCAGAGAGCAATGGGTTCTACTATATATGGAAACCAGTTGCTGCAAACACAGTTGTAGAACTGAAACCTGGAAAAACACGCACACTAAGGAACAGACTCAGGCTGGGTGTGGTGGCGCACACCTGCAATCCCAGTACTCAGGAGGCTGAGATAGGAAGATCACAGGTTCGTGGCCAGCCTCAGCAACATAGTGAAACCCTTTGCAACTCAGTGAGACCTGTTTCCAAAAACAGAGGTAGAATGCCCCTAGGTGCAATCCCCAGTAACACACACACACATGAACAGATTCACAGAATATATGCCCCCTATCATAATTCTGTTACCAAAGAGTTAATATCAGAAAATTTCAATACCATTCAGCAGAAAAAGCACTCATTTTACAGAAGCCTACATTCGACAAATATATACATTTCAGAAGAACAAACCCGTAGGGCCCAGGCCTCTTAAATGCTAAGAAACTACTGCTACCTTGTGCTTGGTGTCACACCTAAACATTGCCACCAAGTTTTCTTGTGTCATTTCCCCATTACACTTGAAACACACGCACCCGGTCAGACAGTCCCTCAACTCTTGTCTCTGATACACCTCCTACAAGGCAGGCCTCATGCAAGAAACTGTTCAGACCCACGTGGTGAGGAACAGCTCCTGTTCAAAAGAAGGTTTTCTACTGACCCAAGGACCATGCAAACATTGGGAAGGTCTGTACTGAATCATACCTGATTGATGGTCTTCTCCATTTGCACCAAGCCCAGGTTGGGTAGTGTGTTTTTTATAAAGTCCACTATGGTTTCTAAGTTTTCATGCTGCAGAATCAAGGGCTTATGGCTTCCCAACAGACTTAAAGCCACTTTAAATATGACCTCTGATCCCTGAAGAAAGATCATATCTGGAAAAACACAGAAATGCAAACAGTTAAACCGTACCAGCTGCCGATGAAGAACCACTCTGCTTCCTTTTCTTCACATGGTAGAGCAGGAGGGCGGGAAACCTAAGCCCCAACTGCACATTTTATTTCCTTTTTAAGAACCTGCTCTTTCAGATAAGGTTGTCAAGACGATACTGCAAATAATAAAATAATAGATAAACATACTGCTTAGACTTTGTCATGGGTTCATATAAATCTTTCTTTTTTCCACTCTGAAAATGAATTAAATTGAATCATGCTTCCAAAGTTAAATTGAGAGGAAATAAAAAAAACTTTATTACTCTATTTTTTCCAGGAATGCTCTGGGTTTTCAAAAGTTACCAACGAACATGTTTTTATGGGTAGGACTGAAAGATTTTCACAGGTATAGCACCAGAAAATAAGATAGAATAAGTGAAAAAGTATCCTCTGTTTTAAAATAAGGAATGTAATTAAGAGATCCCTAAAAACTGTAAAAGGTCTACATGATTGCAAAAGTACAATATTAAACGTGAGCATACTGAATTGCTATGTAATAATGGAATAAAAAAAACATTCTTTTCTCTCTGAGGAGTTTAAATAACTTGGTCAAGGTTACTCTCCAGATCTGGACATATTTTCTTAGAGAACGGTTGGCAAGGAATAGCGATTCTTATGTTGCTTTTACATAGTGGGAGGCCAGGCAGGCGAGTGGCCAAGGCAACCGCTGAGCAGCAAGCCAGCCTTCCCCCTTGCTCCTGAAGTGGAGCCGCCGCTGACAGAGAAGCCAGTGTCCTGGGGCTAAAACACAGCCATAGCAACTAGTTACTGGGTGACCAAACTCAGGCAAGTTACCTAATAACTGGATTAATAACACAAGAAAAAATATAACTTTAAAGATGAGACCATAAATATAATTAGAGGCAACAGTCACTATTTCTTTTCTTTCTCTTCTGTTTTTTTGACTGTAGGATACTGGAAAGGATGAAGAGGTTGTAAATGTCACATCAAGAAAATTAAGGAAAACAAAAGCAGATGAGAGGAAGAATCACCACGTTGATGCCTTTCCAGAAGGTCTGGTCTGGTAACACGTAAAAGCCATTAAGAAACAACAGAAAGAATGGCTGCTATGGCATGAATGGGAAACTGAGTCAGAGAGGTTTCTGGAAAAAAACACAAGAAGGAGAAATGATGGGCCTTCTGGCTTCTGGCCAGGTTAGTCCTCTGTGACCCTCACAAAGCCCTCAGCCAGGAGCAGAGCTGCTGCCAACGGGGTGGGCCTGTCCTGGGTTACACGCACCCCGAGACTGACTTGCTGGTCAGCACAGGGACCCACACTGTCACATCACTGCTGCTGATTGTTGGTGGATCCAGCAATGGGAAGGCCAGATCCCCCACTCTTCTTATGATGTGCTGTTGAGGCTGGAAAGGTAAATTAGAGAACTGATCTTATCTTTGACATCTGAGCTTCTTAGAGGGAGTATAACACGTATCAAGGCAGTGCCATGGAAGAATGTTCCTGTGAAACTTCTGTTTACAAAATATACAGCAGCCATGTAATTCACCACACAGAAGAAAAACATCCAACAAAGTAACCATCAGATGTATTTTTAAACAGAAATGATATTTCTAAATACAAAATGATAAAGCAAATTAGATAGCAAGACTTCCCTTTAATATATGAACATTTAGAGATGAATAAAAATGTATCTTTCAGAATAAAAATCGACTTTTTTTGAAGTTCTTGGGGAAGGATTTCATTACCAGACCAATGATTTTCTATAGCTTGGTATCCTTTTTCTCTGAGGAACAAATACCTTAAAATTAGATGCATTACCACCACATCAAAGCCAATTAAGATAATTATTGGGAAACCTTTATGAACATAATGAAATATGCAATCTACATCAGTGATCGCTTGAGGTTAACAACAGGTCTTTTGAGTTTTATTGACTTAGGATCTCAGTTTTTAAAACAGACCAACTTGGTAGAGAGCTTCCTGTAATTGTAAACTAAGACTTTTCTGGATTGTATTAAGAAACTGAAATCTGGAGAGATGTGTGTGTGTGTGCCTGAGTCTCTTTATTGATACGTTAATACATATATATATAACCCCGGCTAGATGTGTTTTATTGGCTCTGTTTATATTTAATGGACAAAAGGGGATGCTCTTTCCCAATGCTATTCAGAACACCATCAGAGCGTGCTCCCATCTGCCGAGGAGTTTCTTCTAATTTAACCCAAGCATTCGCTGCGCATCTACTCTGTGCCAGGCGCTGTGTCAGGCATGGGGACTGCGTGGGAACCAAGCACGGGAACGACTGGAGAGATGCCAACAAGGGCTGGCTTGGTAGAGCAGTGCCCAGGGTGCTGTGAGAAAAGAGGAAGGGGAGAGACCAAGGAAAGGCAAGCGCTTGAAGAACCACCAGGAACTTGCTAGGTAAGAAGTCAGGGAACAATCTCTGAGCAGAAGGAAGAGTGTAAATGTGGAAAGGCGTAAAAGGACCACGTCACATGCAGGAGCCTGAAGAAGCTTGGTAAGGGGAGAGTGGCGGTGTGGGGTACGGTGGAGAGGGAGGGCCAAGTCACCAAGGGCCTCCTGCCCTGATCACTTTGCCCAGAGCACAGCAAAGTCACTGAAGGCTTCCTGTTCCTTGGATCTGAGCAGGTCACGTGTTGGTGAGGGGATGATGTTCACGAGATCCAGGTTATGGGTCTCCTCCAGGCAAGGGCTCGTCAGCTTAGGAGAGAGGAAAGGCACCTCTTCAGCGACCGTGCTGTTTCCACCAGCAGGCTCGCAACCGAGAGATGCTCCACACATCCCCATGCCGCCCTCTCCCAGTGCAAGCCTCAGCCCCCGGAAGCTTCCATGAGACTGGGGAGGTCTTAAGGACTTCATTTGGGTACGTGATGAGGAATGTGCTGGAACAGTTGAAGGAAAGACCTCCTGCAGGTTTGTCTGGAGGGGAAGGGGCTTCTAAGTCTATCCGATGACACTTGGGGGGCAACATCTACTTTTTTTTGTGATTAAACCTGTGGGCATTCTACCACTGAGCTATATCTCCAGTCCTTTTACTTGTGATCCTTCTACCTCGGCCTCCCCAGTAGCTAGGATTTTAGGTGTATGACACTGTGCCTGGCTAGCATGCATATATTTAAACATATATATATATAGGTATATATACATATATATGTGTGTGTATATATGTATGTAAACACATATGTCTATGTGTATACACACACACATACACACACATATATATGTTATATATATATATGTGTTTTTTTAACTGGGGACTGAACCCAGGGGATATTCTATTTCTGAGCTATGCCCCCAGCCCTTTTTATTTTGAAACAGGGCCCGGTTAAGTTGCTGAGGTTGACCTCGAACCTGTGAACCTCCTGTCTCAGCTTCCTAAATACCAGGATTACAGGTGTGCACTGCCACGCCTGGCTTACCATCTATTTTCTTTAAATAATCAGTATCCTTTTTTCCCTCTGGAAATTTTAAAACTTAAATGTAATTTTAAAATAATAGCAAAAAATAAAACGTTATCTATATCCTCGGGTTGGGGTAGTGGAGGATATATATTTTGCCTGGTGGCCTCCAATTCTTATACATTTGCATTCTGGAATTTAAAAAAAAATAGTGCTTGTCCCCAGAAAAGCATGCTAATGTCTTGCACTGGAAACCACTGCACAGAAAGTAACCTGCTGGTGGTATCACAGCTGTGCTGCCGTGGCCCAGCTCAACACGACAGCCTCTTCCTCTCCACAGGACTTTCTTTCCACCCCTTCCCTTTCTTCTCTGCTTTTTCAAGGATCCTAGAAACAAGAAGTCGAGAGAACCTGAAATTCAGCTGACTCCGCCACTTTGCACATTATTTGCTGAGAACAACACAAATAACTGCTTTCCTCTGCGACGGTTCAGCGGCTCCGTCATTGTGTCACCCTGTACAGGCCTCTATTCACAACCCGCTGATCTGCAAATGCAGCGTCCCCGCGTGAACTCACATGGCGTCTCTCACAGCCACGCGTCTCTGTGCAGGGCAATCCCCCCTCTCCTTAACATTCTCCTGGGAGGCTGCGGTCCTCCGGTTGCAGCGCCCCACATTCCTATCAGGAACGGGTAGGGGGACCACGAAGGCTGACAATTGTACAAGTTTTGCAAAAACTCCCTCTACACCATAGCACGACGCTGCCTGAGCAGCCGGTTTCTTGGCCACACAATCTCGTTTTCCCGGTCTATTTTTGTCCTAAAGCTTCTCTGAAGGCTTTGCTATATTACAGGTGGCATCTGTGAGTTGTACCAAACTTCCAGTCTTAGGTTCCACCTCCTCTTCATCTCCCTGGCAGGGCACTGTGTAGGAAAACCTCAGGAGCCCAACACTGCAGCCCCCTCCTCGGGCAGAGCAAGCCAGCTCCTGCTTTTCAGGTTCTCCCCCTAAAGGCAGATGTGGTGAGAAGGTGAAGAAGTGTTTCTTCCAGGGCCCTGCTATCTCCAAACTAGAAATTCACGAGAGGAGGCCGTTCCATATTACATAACACCAGATGGCGCAGACCTGCAACCCAGTGCAGTTGCCATGTGTGGTGATGCAGACCCACCACCGGCAGCTGCCCCTGCAGACAGTGTGCCCGTGATTCAAAGTACCTACTAATAATATGTGAGCAATGCTGATGTGAGCTGAGGATCTTTTACTTAATGAACAAATTAGTGAAGGGTCAACAAAGGCCCATTTGTTTTTAGGTTTGAACAGGCTTAAAGGCTTATAATGAAATGGGCCTTGGACCGAAAAAGACGATAGAGGGTCCACTGCAGGCTTTGGAACTTAAAGCAAAGATATCTACCATTCTGGAGCTCAACAAACAGGGTTGTCACTAATGCTATGTATAGAAATGGTTTTTAAAAACTCATTTTTCAGCCAGATGTGGTGGCACCCACCTGTAATCACAGTTATACAGGAGGCTAAGACAGGAGGATTGCAGGTTCAAAGCCAGCCTCCGCAACTTAGTGAGGCTCTCAGCAACTCATTGAGACCCTGTTTCCAAATAAAAAATAAAATAGGGATGGGGGTCTAGCTCATCATCTTTTCAGTGGACCTGGCTAAATTTCCTAAGTCTTGAGGGTGGGATGGACTAGGAAAAATACCCAGTGGTGTCTGTACAGTGACGTTCCAGCACAGTCCCAGCACCAGGAGAGCCTATCTCTTGCTTGCCATCCCTGAGCCCATAGTCAATCAGACGGGGGCTTGCTTAGTGCAGCAGGGGATAGTGGGGCCCAGGGATTCGGCAGACACTGGAATCTTTAGGTGGACTGTATACAAAACCCCAAGACCCACCACTGCATCTACAAACGCAAAACAGCCTGCCTCTACTGACTTCGGCTTTTACTTATGAAATCATTAAAAGAAGCTCCACAGAGCTGCAAATTCAGAACGACTCTCGTCTCCAAAGTTGAGTCTGCTCGTTTTTTCATATCCTTTACCTACTTTCACAGCCTAAGGAAAAACTTCTAGAGTCCATAGCTGTCCACGGGCAGCAGCTCCAGTGGTGGCCCAGGGGCAGGCGTGACTCAGCGACCCCCGCTCAGCCCCCTCTTGCTCTGAATCTGTGGTCAGCCCAGCCCCATGGGTAGAACTTTCTTCACAAACCACAGAACTCAATGCCTACACTGTTTTCAAACTATTCACAGACAGCCCTCTCGCCTCCCTCGCTCAATCCTCAGTCCCCTCCATGACCCTGTGTGAAAAACTGTTAAAGAATTAGGAAAGTATATAAGTAAGGTAGATCAGTGATTTTCTTTTTGTGTATGGAAAGTCAAAAGCACAGAAGTTACTGGCAAAAAAAGACTGAAGCCCACAGCTAGAGATCTTATTTTCTGTATTTTTTTTTGGTGGTACCGGGGATTTAATCCAGGACCCCCTACATGCTAGGCAAGTGCTCTACCTCTGAGCTATATCCCCAGACCTTTTACTGGGTCTTGCAGAGTTGCCCAGGCTGGCCTTGGCCTCCAGCATAGCTGGGATTATAGGCGTGTGTCACCGCACTTGGCGTTTTACATAGCTAGAGATCTTACAACTTCTGTAGCTCTTTTGTTAGTAAAGTAAGCACAAAATTTTGAGGCTTTTTTATTTAACAATGATCTAAACCTTTATGAAATCCAACAATGTGCTTAATTAGAAGAGAGTTTTTAGTATTGATTCTTATGATTAATTTTGGGGGGCTAGGAAATAAATCGACTTGGGGAGACAGTTATGCAAAAGGGGGTAGTAAAAATTTAAGAACAGGGCTTCTTCTAGTAAAGCCAAGTGGGAAATTCTTCAAAGATTCTTGCAGATAGAAGTGAATAATGATAGAATTCCAGCATTCTATGGAGAAGGTGAAGGAAAAAGAAGAGTTGATGCTCACTAAGATTAAAAAGTTTAGCAGGCATGTGGGTGCACAGTTATAATCCCAGCTACTTCCCAAGTTCAAAGGATAACTGTCTCAAAATAAAAAATGAAAAGGGCTGGAGATACAGCTCAGTGGTACAGCATCCCTGGGTCTAATCCCCAGTACTGCCAAAACAAAACAAAACAAAACAAACTAGGATTTCTAGGATTTGTGTATATAAGATGTACACGCTCAATGTTTTTGTCCATTCCCTTTAAGATGCTCTCTGATTGTAAAAATAAATCTTTAAAAGTATAAGATTACTTTTTTGTGGTATTGGAGATTGAACCCAGGTGCATTCTACCTCCGAGTTACACCACCAGCCCTATTTTATTTTTTTGTTTTGAATCAGGGTCTCACTAGGTTGCTGGAAGTCTCACTAAGTTGCTAAGGCTGGTTTTAAACCTGCAATCCACCTGACTCAGCCTCCCAAGTACTGGGATTACAGGCATATGCCACCACATCTGGCTAGCTTACATGTTTTTAAATTATCAAATGACTTTCCATGAAAAAGAGCATTTAAATACATTTTATATGATATGTGATAATTTTCAATTTTTTAGAAGCCTTTTCCTTCACAATAAAAAATATTACTTTCATTTTGAAGTAGGGAAAACAAACGACGCAAGAATGGGTCACGCTCACAGTACACCACCAGGCTCCTGCTACCCAGGAGGACGGCCGTATCCCCGCCAGCCCTGCAGCTCTGAGACTTTGCACATCAACGCACATGTTCTCAAAGAGTGAATCAAGAGCAGGGCATGGTTTGCCATGCGAATGACCTAAGGCTTCAGTGGGGCACAGAAGAGGACATGGCTGTTACATCCGGGAACATGAGCAGCTGCATGTGAGAGGTCCCAGGGCGGAAGAGGGAGAGTCGCCCACACAGACATGTCACTCAAAGCCCTGACTCAGGTCTCCAGAGTGATGGTAGAGAGAATGAAGAGCCTAGAGCAGAAAGAAAGGGGAGGAGGAGACACAGAGCAACGGCCCAGGAGCTGCGGGTCGAAAAGTCACAAGAAGCTGGTGGGGAGGTCACAGAAGGCGATTTGTGGGGAAATACACCTTTGGGGTTCCTCAGCAAAGCCTGCTGAACGTCTGCTCTATGGGGAGCCTTGTAGTGAATCTGACCTAAACTCTCAAGATGGAGGCCCCCAGGGAAGTCCTAGGATGACTGGCAGTTACAGTCCTCGAAAGTTCCCAAACCAACCAAATTCAACTTAGACTGTCAAACAAGTCCCTGTTCTTGGGAGACATACAGCTATATAAATAAGCGGATCAAGTGACAATAAATTCTGCTCATCCAACAGGAGAACGCTGGTTCTGGAAAACAGCTCACCGAAGACTCTGGCCACGAAGCCCAGCGGGAACTGCGAGGCGAACACGGTGAGGAACCAGGGGGCGGCGTAGAGACTCGGGCTGATCTCGTGCTCCTCCAGGTGGTTGTAGAGGTCTCGGTGGTAGTCGTGCAGGAGCCGAGACAGCTGGTACATCTGGATCTGCAGGGACAGAGGACCATGGTGCTGAGAATTCAACAGTGGCTACAGGCATCAACTCAGTCACCTCGTGGGGTGTAAGAGAATTGTGAGCACCTTAAACGTTCTAATGAGCTTGTGGTGTCCACTGAGCTCAGCCACTAATCTTTCCAACAAGTGCTTCCTGGGAGACTGCTGTGCCCCAGGCCTCAGCTGGGAGCCGGCCTGGAACACTAATGCTGGGTCTCCTACCACTTCCTTGATATTGTCCCCTTGTGTCCCTTGGCTAAGAGAATCTAAACATCTGCCTTGTGCAAACATTTCAAAAATTCTCTTACAAATACACATTCTTAGAACAACTCAGACCTTGGGGAATTAGAAAGAAAAGGCCAGTCTCTCTGCTAAGAAGGAACTGGGGCATATCCTGATTCCAGAGAAGTTCATTGTACAAGTTCACTTAAGTCAGTTCCCTTTGGACTCCCCCAAAATGACTCAAAAGGCAGATTAAATTAATTTCTTTAGATTTAGAACATATGAAATACATAGATGCCAGGCAAGTTTAAATGAGAAGTGTTTTTCTTAAGATGAATAAAATAACTTTTCTAACTAAAGTTGAACTCCAACATCAAGGGTTCCCTCTTCGGAGAATAATATAGTTCTGGCAAGAATCTCACTCTGGTTCCTACTAACCCGACGGCTCACAGAGGTCCCTGAGCCAGCCCAGATTTGAGAATCCTGTGGCCTGAGCCTCAAGAAATGATAATCTAGACAGGGTCAGAATCCAACTGAGATGCCCCGAGTTGGATACATACAGCCCAAACAGGGAAACAAAATGAAACCATGTTCAGAGGCTTGGACAATAAATTTAAGCACCAGCCATGGTTTTTCTATATCTAAAGTCTAATCAACTGAGGCCACCAGTCCAAAAAGACTTGTACATTATGCTAAATTATATAAAATTCAAAAATTCTGCTCTCTGATGAAAGCTGCCCGTACATGGACAAAGGAGGGAATGGAGGAAGGGCCTGCAGTATCGTGGGAAGCACTGTGTGGGGTGAATCTTTCAGTGGATGAAACAGTTTCCTTCTGTGAGATTCATGTTCACGTGGTTCATATCCACCAATCAAGGCGAAAGGACTTTAATTACATAATTTGGTGTTCTCTAAGTCCTTGGCTCTAATGATACTTTCTAAGGCTCTGAAATTATAGAATCCTGCTGGGAGATGATCATATAAACATGTGCTCCAACATTTTAAGCAACATTTAGCTATATCCCACAGCAGGACCCAGAGTCCTTCCCACCTCGGAGAGGCACAAGGCAGCGCTTGGCATGGGGAACACACTGCTGTGTTTGGCTTCCCTTAAGAGACTTGGTCATTCAGCAAATATTGACTCGTGCCCATTCCATCCCAGGCACTGTTCTAGAAACTAGGGGCACATCTCCAAAACTAGCAAAATCTTCCCTTTCCTTTGCACAAAGCTTATATGCCAAGGAAAGTCAGAAAACAGACAGGGAAATGAGTAAGTAAACATAAAATATATGTGATGTCAAAGAAATGAGGAGAACATGCCAGTGTGCCTGGGGCGGAAGTGGGAGGAGCCGGCATCGGTGGTCATCGAGAGCTTGTCCCAGGATGTGGTGTCCAAGGTGAACCCTGTATGACAGGGATGGCAGGGGGTCCCGGGCAGAGGAGGTAGCAGCTGGCCGGGGTGGGAGGAGTTAGACTGTGATGGTTAATGTGTTCAGGGTTGCATGGCTGTAGACTCCTGATGGTTAATGAAGGTAAGGAGAGGGAGGGTCCCAAAGGCAGAGAGGCCGGATTTAAATTCCAGCTCAGCCACGTGCTGGCTGTGTGACCTGGCCCAAGGATGTGAGTGCTGTGAGCCTCAGTTTTCCAATCTATAACACAGTGTCTTCCTGTGGGTCACTATGCAGGTAAGTGCACATGAAGCGCATGGAATAAAGTCTAGCACAGGCTAGGCCAGCAGCAGTGACAGCTACCTCAATGTGAAATGATGGTAGAAAAGAAAAGCCCCTTAGGTACACCTGAGGAGGAACAATCCACATTTTTAGCATTTGTTTTTATTAAAGACATAAGGAATACGCTATACCTGTAGAATAATCATGTCCGGCCGATACTGCTTCCGCAATCCCATGTCAAACATCAGAAACTTGAGCATTTTAAATGCCTCTTCCTCGCTCATATGAAGAAGCAAAATGCCTGCCACAAAGCTGAGGCCTTGGCAGTACCCCACTTCCTGGTCTAGAAGCGAGTAGGCCTTCAAAATGTTGTAAAGTGACAGTTGCCCGGCGCCGAGCTGGGCAGAGAAGTACGGATGTGTTGGAAAGGTTCGCCCTGGAAAAAGAATACATGTAAGTTGTAATAAAAGAAAGAAAGCAGGCCTGCTGAGCCAGAAATGCAATGTGCTTCAGATGAGAGCAACAGACTCTTCAGAGGCCTGCTCATCACACGCATCAGCTTTAACATTACCTCTGCACTCTAAACAAGGCCAGTCGGTTGTTCCTGGAATGATGTTTGCAATTCAAAATCAGCAATTAATCAAGCGTGTGTGTGTGTGTGTGTGTGTGTGTGTGTGTGTGTGTGTGTGTTGGTGGTAGTGGTTCAGGTAGAAGAAATCAGAACTACCTTTGGTCCTACAAATGTCTGGATTTCAATCTAAAACAAAAAGGAAACTGCAGATTCCTCTAAACACAACCTCCATTCTCAAGAGACACATTACAGCTATGGTTGCTGGACCTCCACTCTACCCCACACCATCGAACACAGACGGAAGGACCCCGATGCAGACCCTCCCGGCCTGCGAGCGCTTCTCGTCACGGGCACATTCCTGCACTCTAAACCACAGGCACTCTTCTGAAACAGGTGGGTAGCAGAGGGGGTTTTCTTTTACATAAAACAGTTACCTTCCAGAAAAGGGTTAAAAAATTAAAAGGCTCTCAAAATCCTGATTCACACAAAGTTAATATTCAAATAAAGCTTAAAGATCTTTTTTTTTGTGTCCAGGAAGCTTTTGTGGTTGATACCTGTCGAGACCGCTTGTCCTCTCCTTCTGGAATGTGACAGATGCAACAGGGAGCAGAAAAGTGTGTGGTTAAGATAGGAGAGCTGCAGGCCTCACTTGGACCCAGGTCAGAGTCCCGGGCCTGGACAGGTCAGTGAAGGCAGAGGGCATCTAGGCCATACGTGACCTGCAGTCATTAGATCTCCGCGGAGGGAGGATACATTCTTGTGTTCTCCCTCAGCTTACTAAGAAAGGATTTCATTCATCCAGATGGGCTTGTCTAAACTTAAGAGGATGACAACCGTCTCCTAATTGCTCTCCTGATATCCTGTCCTATATTCATTTCTTTCCTGCTCTACCTCTTACTCCAATAAATCTTCCCCAAATACTCCTTGCATGTGCCACTGCTCTGCTGGAAGCAATCGACAGCTCCCCAGCACTCTAAGAACAAATGTTTCACTCAGCCTGACGCTCCGCACACCCAGGCCTATAAGCAGGGGTGCCTCCGCTCTCAGGAGCTGTTGGGGCTGCATGCAGCATGAAGAGTGTGTATGCCAACAGAGTGGGTACAGTCGAGATTGTGCGTTTTTCTGGTTTAGAGCTGCAAGTGCAACCCGACTGTGATGGGACCTATAAACCCTATAAACACAATTTAACATTTCCTAGCAGCAGCATTATAAAGTAACAGGAGAAATTAATTTTAGCAAGATACTTTGTTTAACCCAGCATATACATATCATTTCTGCATGTAATCCACCTAAAAATAGAATCCTTTCCCCTTCTTTTTTATGAGTTTTTAAAATCCAGTGTATTCTTTTTACTGAAAGCACACCTCAATTTGGACAAGCCATATGTCAAGGACTCAACAGCCAGTTATGGCTTCTGTACTAGACAGTGCAAATGTATTGCTTTTCTCAGATTCTTAAAAATATGTAGCCTTCCTTTCCCTTTGTTACTCCCACCAACTCTAGGCAGATGGAGAGAACACCTCTGCCTCTGTGCACCTGCTCATGCCCCACCTCTACCCATAACGCACACCCCTCCTCTGGGTCTCAAGCAGGTGCTGGTGGCAGAAGCCACTAGAGTCATGTGGTGTGGGGGAATGCCTGGAAACGGTCAGTTACGTGGTCTTGTTATTAAATTTAATCTGCCAGTGTGATCCTTCCCACTAACCTTACACCCTCTCATAGACACTACCCCACACAGAAATCAGAGCTCACACCAAGGGGCCCTGCTTGTGAAGTGGCTGATTCACATTTAACCCTCACAGCATCCCTAAGAGGGTGGCCTGGCAGCTGGGGAGTGACCTATGCACATCTGGCCCCTCAGGGTCAGATCTGGGGGCGGAGCTGGCATCATGGGTATGTGTCCTGTGAGGTCACACCAGCTCTGTGCTCAAAGGGCCTCGTGCAGGGCTTCATACTGTGCTGTCTGTCTCAGAACTCTTAATTTCTGAACAAGGAGCTCTGCATTTTCATTTTGCAATGGGCCCTGCAAATCATGAACCCTATCTGGGGAGAGGTGGTCCTCCGAGCAGCTCCAGCCATCTTCCCCACAGCCTTGCTCCCCAGCGTAGGTCGGAAAGCAAGGCAAACCTTAGTCCAAACTCTGCCGAACACGTGACCTTTCTTCCTGGCAAGCCGACAGCAAGAAGGAACCACACACAGAGCTTCTCATGGGCTCTGTCCTCGGGCCTCCAACAACCACCTCTTGGAAAGTGTTCACCTGGAGGTGGGCACTGTGGCAATCTGATGGCACAGCCAGGTCGTCCACAGTCCAGTCACACTGATGCTCCACGGGGCGTGGGGACACAGGCCTGACAGGCACTGGCCCTGCCTTCTGCTCCAGAGGCACTAGTGGCAGGGCCCGGATGCCTTTCTAACCAACCACAGATATTGAACATCATCCATTTCACTAATAAAAAATTATATGTAACACCTCGTGTGCTAAGAACCTCTGTAGTGCATTTCGATGGCATCTGAAGTGCAGAAGCCACTACCGCGGGCGCATGCAGCTCTGACTAGACTAGGTCTGTAACTCTTCTTTAAAATGGGCGGAACGCATACTCTGCAGCACTGGGGGTACATGTGCAATGTCCGATGCAAAGGGTTGCCACGAATGGCATTCAGTCCTGGGTAACACTCTTTTCAGATACATTAAACATTCTCAAAAGCCCGCTTCCAAGCAAGACAGAGAAGAAAGGGGGCAGACATCTAGCAGGTGTGTAGCACCAATGCAAGATAATGTCTACTTAAGGTAGAGGAACGGCCCTGCATTGCTTTATTAACTATAACATGCTACAGGAGCCTGAAAGTTTTAGGTTTTAATAGCCTTCCAGAAGCATAGGAAAGTTTTATCCCAGCACTGATTTTCACAAAAGTTGGATTCACGTATGTGTAGAACTCAAAGCCATTATAAATTCCAAATAAGAACAATAATAAACATTATTACCTTCTAGACTCTGCGAGCGCCCGTGAACCCCAACCTTCCCCATCTTTAGTTACTACTCAAACCAGCAGAGCCTCCCAGAGTTTTAGAAGGTCTAATTGATTTTCTTTATGCCAGAACCTGTCCAAGCTAAACCAGGTTTTCCAGTATGTAACAAGAGAGTTCCAAGCGCAATTTCCTGTCCCACACAGTGCTGCTGTACACGGCACAGCAAGACAGGCACCCGAGTCCATGCCAGGTGGGGCGAGAGCCAAGTCCTGGCCTTGCACTCCTGCCTGGCGGAAGAAGGAAGACGGCCCATCTGACTGTGGTACGGAGCACGCGCCACACTAAATCCTAGCCCATCTTACCCTGTTATGGGCCAATGTTTCTCGATCATGGTCAGGCAGAGGGCCCAGGTGCCTCTGATGCCCCTAAGGGGTCCACGAGGTCCAACTTCCCTTTTCCAGCTACAGGTCTCTGCCAAGTCAGCCTTCTCTTCGAGTACTTCATATAACATAACCACAACAGACTGAATGGAACAAATACAATGATCCAGCTGATTCTATTAAGTCATTCATCAAGGAGGGCTTTTTTTTTTAACTGTAAAAGTGTCAGTCTTCTCAACTTCTTTGGAAGACAGTCTTTTTTTCAGAATGTTTATATGTATGAATCGATTATAGTTACTTTTATTGTTTATTTACTTACTTATTGGTACTGGGGATTGAAACAAGGGGCATTCTACCTTCAAGCTACATCTCAGCCCTTTTTTATTTTTATTTATTTATTTATTTATTTATTTTTTTTTTTTTTTTTTTGCGGTACCGGGGATCGTACCCAGGGGCATTCTACCTCCAGGCTACACCCCCAGCCCTATTTTTTATTCTTTATTTTGAAACCGGGTCTCACTAAGTTGTGGAGGGCCTCACTAAGTAGCTGAGGCTGGCCGCGAACCCAGATCCTTTTTTATTTTGAAACAAGGTCTCGCTAAGTTGCTGAGGCTGGTCTCAAACCCCCAATTCTTCTGTTTTCAGCCTTCCAAGTACTGGGATTACTTGGGTGTGCACCACCGTGCCCAGGTTATTATAGTTATTTTTAAATAAATACACAAGTATTCTTAAACTTCATCAGTTTACATTTCTTACATGGCAAATATTGATAAAAATTATTCATGCAAACAAAAGCTCTTTGGACTACTTAATAATTTTAAGGGTGGAAGGGATGCTGATATCAGAAGTGTGGGAAGGTTGTTACAAACAGTAAACTTAGGCATATTCCTGACTATATTCTGGGTACAGAGGGGAGGCAGGCCACTAGGGTGGGGGATGGGCCGTTCAGATTTAAAATGTCCCCCGGACAATTCATACTCGTGTAATCCAGCCCTGGTGCTCCAGCCCTCCAGCCCCACTGAGACGGCATCAAGCTAGCCCCGTGGAGGAAAACCACATTCCACAGAGACCACGCGCGTGGCGCTCGTCTGCCGCAGGGCCTGGAACCTGACGCACGCCTCGGGACACGGTCAGCCTTACCCTCCACTGCTCCCTCAAGGCACAGGAACTGTGAGCTCAGCACTGCTTGTTCTTTGCTACGTGTGTTCAAACTTTGTGAAAAGATCCTAGACTGAGTCTCTGCCTCAGAGACTCAGAAGCCCCCACCCCTGAGCCAAGCATGTGCAGAGAAACTCCTTTCATTATATGAAAAGCGAACATGGTAATTTTGCATCCTGTGTGTCTAAGTGGAGAAACACGACGGAAAGACCAACGAAGAGATCCACAACTCAGACGTATGTCACGAGACTAGAACTTAATTTTCATGAAGTGCTCCGCTCTCTAAGGGCTCCCGAGGAATGTCACTCATCCAAGGGGTGCTTTTCCAGACTCAGTCTTTCCCTTGCTCATCAGCTGGATGGTGAAAGGGAGCCTTTCCCCAGCAGTTCTCAGCTAGAATCACATCACCGGGGGCCTTGCTGAACATGGAAGGGCCCCTCAGTAATGTGTTTACAAAGCCTCAAAGGACCCTGCAGGTTGTCCCTGCCCACTATGCTCAGCCAGAGGCCCTTCAGTGTGGAAACACAGGGTCCCCCCAAAAGGGATTCTGTCCAGCTGAGGCTCTGAACAGTTGACTAGCAAGTTTCTTTCTTTCCCTAGGAGCCTGGAGATTCCTGCAACGCTAGAGTGTGGTACTAAAAAGCAGTAATTCCACCCTAACTCCTGAGCATGTTCTGCATGTGTAGAAGGAAGAATAACCCACAAGCAAGCGATCTTGTAGGATACCTTCCTGGAGGAGGATCTGTGATCCTTACATCATTTTTTTTTTTTTTTGGTACTGGGGATTACTACAATCCCAGCCCTTTTTATTTTTTATTTTGAAAAAAAGTCTTGCTAAGTTGCTGAAGTTCTCACTAAGTTGCTGAGGCTGGCCTCAAACCTGCAATTCTCCTATCTCAGCCTCCCAAGTACTAGGATTATAGGTGTGTGTCACCACACCTGGCTTTTAAATTATTCTATTTGCATGTGAACAGAATTTGGAAAGAGAGACATCACATCACTCCTCAGACTTTTATATAATCTTGTCATCAGTTGTCTGGTGACTGTCTTTTCTCTAGAACGTGCATTTCCTAAAGTGCATGGAACACACCAGGTGCTCAGGAAGTATCTGTGGGATGACCACGAATGGTTGGCAGGTTGAACAGGGAGGGCCCTTCTGTGAGCAGACTATTTCTAGGAAACATCTCACTGAGCGCAGTGACTGTGGAATTGCTTCTGGGGCTCTGCGTGCATCTCTGCCTGACTCCACTATCTCTTACTTCAAGCTGTAGCTTCAACGTGGCCACAGTGGGAGCCTGGAACCATGAAAATCTGCAAACACTACCCAGTGCGGCTTCTTTTGAGAGGTTGGGAGGGACAGGTTGTTTAATATGTGGTGGTGTTTAGCACACCACTGACTGACTCGAGGGGACCAGGGGGATTTCAGGCCCCGATGACAGGAAATGAAATCACCCTGCTTTTCTCTTTCCTTTTACCCCCTGCATTTAGTGATATCACTCTGAGGTTTCAGAGCACATTTAGAATGACCAGATATGATTTCATGATGTGATCTGGTAATATCAGAAACAAGGCACACCCTCTGGAACGGCACCTGTGGCCACGGATGTGAGAATTTATGACTCTAAAACTGTGTTTGTTCAGCCGACCTGCACAGAGCGGAGGCCGGAACTGGACAGACAGGTTAGTGCCTGAGAAGCTGGTGCCTGGCAAATTCTGGGCACTGTTCTGTCTGTCTGTTTTAGTTTCTCACACCAGATTTCAACCCAAAGACGAAAGAGAAAGCAGTGCTAGCACCCGTTAGCAATGAACAGCCCACCTCCTACGCAGAGGGTGCCACCCAGCTCTGCACACCCGAGGCCCAAGGAGCTGCTCACCAGCACCAAGAGGGGAACGCGCAGCCAGCACACACACTCAGCTGCCGCCTTCGTTTCAGGGGCCCTGACAGCGATGCATATCCATGTTTATAGCAGCCCAATTAACAACAGCCAAATGATGGAACCAGCCTAGGTGTCCAACAGATGAACGGATCACAAAACTGTGGTATATACACACAATGGAATTTTACTCAGCCATAAAGAACAAAATTATATCATCTGCAGGAACACGGGTGGAACTCAAGAATATTATGCTAAGCACGACTAGCCAGTCTCAAAAAAAATGAATAGCTGTATGTTTTCTCTAATATGCGGGAGCTAGAGAGAGATTGATAAACAAGGGTAACCTCAGATAGAAGAGCAGAGACTGCAGTGGAGTGATGGACGGGGTTAGGGAAGAGAGGAGGGGGACAGAGATGTAAAGAATGTAACAGTGGAAATAATGCTACGTAAGTAGAGAAAATTACCAGTTCCAATCTCAAAGACATAAATGGGGAGGGGGACCTGGAGGGAAGAGCTCCAAGAGATGTGTGCATGTATGTTGCTATACTCTATACCTCAGTATGAGGTATAATTACAATGCACCAAATAAAAAGTGTATTAAAAAGGCAATGAGAAAATTCTTCTTTTGGACACTTAGATTATAGTTGCTTTTCTTCCAGACACCAGACAGGCTTTAAACTTTGGGTTAAAACACATTAAGTCGGCATGGCAGCTCCCACGCTGGATTTTTTACCTCAACGTGTCCTCTAGATATTCGCGTTGCCACTCGTGCAGCACAGGTGGCCCCAACCCAGCCGGGTCTCACAGGTGCAGGACATCCAGACACCCATCAAAAACGCCACTTGTGGGCACTGAGAGACTCCTTAGACCCCTGCAGGGGCTGCACACCATGCCGCTGCTGTACCGACCTCTAACACACACATCAGTGACCCTGTTAGTAACTGACGTGGGTGGTGAGGAGCCACTCCTCGCCTGCTCTCTCAATCAGTGGGGTTCCCATGTCTCCCATGTTCTTTTGGCTAAATCCTCCATCACGGGCGAGGCTGCACAGCGTCACCAAGTGCAAGTGGTTTGGCTCCCTGCCGGGAGGCGTTCCAGGCAGGGTGTGGACAAAACGAGTGAGCCTGAAGCGGGGCCCAGGTAGTTGCTCGGCGTCACCAGCAGCCCCAGTGTGGGCAGGGTGAGAGCGGCTGGAAGGCAGAATGCTTGGAGGTTCATGTTGTCCACCCAGAACGGAGAGGCAGAGACTAGAGAGGTGACGGTCAGTCCTCTGACAGCTGGGCAAATGATGTGGCTGGAGCCAGGTGTGAAGAGTGGGGCGGGCTCCGGGGTGATTTGTGAGGGTCATCGCTAAGCCATGACAGCCACTGTTTTTTCCTGACCAGCGTGGCCCAGTCTGAAGGAGCATGGCTCCACCTAACTGGAGAGGGGACATGGTGTAAGGATGGAGCGGGCATCCCCACGAAAGACAGAAGCAACAGGGCATGTCCCGGAAGGTGCAGATATGAAGATCAAGAAGACCTAGGTCCTGGAACCCTGTCTGCCACTGAGTCGCCTGCGGCCTGGGCAAAGCACTCAACCCCCAGGGCCTCAACCATCACCTCTAACGTGCAGCTCACAACACACCCAATTCCATGCACGGCTGCACAGAGATGACATGTGACCGAGTGTGAGAAAATACTCGCAAACTACAAAACACTACCCAACTACAAGGTCTGTTATTCTCACCCTTTGGAGGAACATTTGCAAAATGCTGTTTAGACTAAAAGTAAAGCAAGAGGCAGGAAGACAAAAACCCACAAAGAGCCAAAATACATCCAACCACCAAGCACCAGTCCTGGCCAGCACAGGGACAGCCTTTACTCTGTACCATGCACCTTTATGGCCTTGAGTAGGCCACGGCATGGATGATATACAAGTTAGAAAATCAACTATCAACTGACTGGGCAAGGGCCAGCCCTGGCGAGAGGCGAGGGTCCTCCACTGGGTCTGGGCCGACACCAGGATCCCCGGGTCAAGTGGAAGAAGAGCTGACCTCGGGAGGGTCCCTGGAGAACCCTACAGAAACTTGTGGAGAGACTTGGGAAATCTATTATTGCAAACAGAGGTTCTTTTAGGCCCTTGGGAGGGTATCTGGAGGGCATCCAAAATGGAGGCCAGGTCAGGATTGGGCAAGAGGTAGGAGAGGGGGCAGCACCGTTGATGGGCATGAGGAGGGCTGCAGCTGGCCTTCCGGTGCGGAAGAGGAGAGGGTGGGGATGGGCAGGGTCAGAGAGGACGTGAGTAAGGCCTGGCCCTGCCTGTGAATCAGGGGCCTGTCGACTGGGGAAAAGGTCACATCAGCCTCACAGCAGAGGCTGCCTGTGGGGCCCAAACAAACAAACCCCAGGGAGAGGATGGCAGGCTTTCCCCTCTGCAGAAAAGTGATTACCTCTGTGCAACCTGAGGCAGAGTGCTGATTCTGTCCTCGGAAGAGCGAGAGGAATACAGCAGGAAACCGGATCAAGGAGAGAAATCGTGCCCATTCCCCTCTTCCCATCCTGCAAGGGGCGGGTGGAGGGGACCGGGAGGACAGCCCGCACACACTCCCTCTCCACCTCCCTCCCAGAATCTCTTTCCCACTCCATCTCACATGATAGGAACATGATGTTATTTTTCTGTTACTCATCACATTAGCAACATGTCTACTGCCAATTTACAAAACTGCTGTCCTCGGGGTCAGTGGGCCAAATGGGCTCCAGCCCCACTGAGGCCTGCTATGGCCTCTCAGCACCACCCTGTACCTGGCCAGCCGCTGCTGCCACATCCTGTGGGGCTCCCAGGCTCCTTAGGGAGGACCGGGCCTTACTGTGGCACAGAGGAACAGCTGATTTAGGCCCTGAAACCTGTGCTAGAATGACTGGAACTGTGGTTCACATCTAACCTCCCTGTGCCTCAGTTTCTTCATTTCTAAGAAAGGATGCAGGGCCAGTGTCCGAGGGATGTTGTGAGAGGTACATGAGACTGCAGCACTAGCGCAGGGCTTCACAGTCAACATCCCCAAGGATTTCCTGAGCACCCACTGTGTGACCACAGAGTCCGGGGAGCTGAGGGCGTGCTGGTGACACAGCTCCAGGACAGCCCCGCAGGGGAGAGCCTGGGTTCTGATGTCACACCACTCGATAGGAAACTGGCTGTGTCATTTTGAGCGAGTTACTTAACTTCTCTGTGTTTTAATTTTCTTTCTTTTTTTTTTTTTTTGCTGTACTGGGGATTGAACAAAGGGGCATTCTACCTCTGAGCTACACCCTCAGTCCAATTTTTTTTCTTTATTTTGAAACAGGGTCTCACTAAGTTGCGGAGGGCCTAAGTAGCTGAGGCTGGCCGCGAACCCAGATCCTCTGGTCTCAGCCTCCCAAGTACTGGGATTACAAGAGTGTGCCACCACGCCCAGCTCTGTGTTTTAATTTTCTCAACAATATCTTTGTGATACTGTTGTGAGGATAACCAAGTAGATTAACTTTAAGCAACATTCAGCCCAAGGTGAAGTTAAGTATTAGCTTTAAGTAATAACAGCAGCAATACTAGTAGATGTGGTTAGCATCAAGGGGAGAGAATATGAGGTAGGGTGGAAGGGCTGGGCCGATGCACCCAATCCAGTCTGGATGCAGCATTAGAGGGTACAGTCGGGGACGATTTCTCAAAGATGACATTTAAGCTTCGACTTAAAGAGTGACCTTGAGGGTTAAGAAGCTGAAGGTTACTGTGTGGCTTGAGACAAAGTCTTGCCATTGTGGGGTGCAGCACACCCCTCCTCCATTGTTGCTGCAGGAACCTTTGGAGCCAGGCCAGGGCAGAGCCAGCGCATCCATCGACTGGGCCGGGGAGGGGGAAGCAGCAGCCTCAGCAGGTATTCTGGAAGCAGAGCAACACGCCAGCTGCCGCCCTGGAGCTGGCTCCCCCGGGGAAGCCAGGGGCCCTTATGAGGGGCAGCAGGCAAGACATAGGCCACCTGGACCCCTGCCAGCCCACTGACAAGGGGTCTTCAGTGAGTCACAACTACATCCTAATTCAGCAAGGTCTTTACCGTGGCAACTGTACATACACCCAATACACCATTTCCATCTTTGTGTTTTTAAAATTGTCTAACAGACAAGGTGTTGCCCTGTCTCCAAAATCAAATTGCCCCAGGTGTGCACACGCACATACTTGGCTTTCTGCCATTTTTCTGATGAATTCTGCTCGTGAGCAATAAAGGTGAGAGAGCAGCTCCTGTAATTAAACCAAGATTATATGGTTCCCAGAATGTTCCTTCAGTTACCATAAAAACGTCCTATCGACACCTGAATTACTGACTGAAACGCAGTCATGACCTAATGAAGGCCTTAATGAGCACCCCCGAGCAGAGGGAACCAGCCGCCCCGTGAACACACAGACTTTATACACTTGAAGAGGACATTTGTGATGACTCTAAGGCTTTTTAAATTAAAAGTCTCAGTAGTAAATTTTGATTGCTAAACCTAAAGGCAGATCACTAAATAACTCGGACAGGCTCTTCAGATCTTCCGAGTGAAGGAACGTCCGTCTTCCTCTCGTCGATGGCTCAGACTCACCGAGGTCGATGAGGATCGCGTGCTGCTGGGAGGTGAGCTGCTTCAACAGTTCTTTGTACGGCACGTCCTTCGGCTGCTGTTTGCTGGGAAATGGGTGCTTAAGGTGGAACTGCTCGGCTAGAAACTTCCAGATTTCACCCCGGTGATGACGTGGCACACCTTTAGAAGGGAGGGGTGGGGGAGAGAGAGCATGAGGACTTTGTGCACAGAATTAAACTTAATAAAAATGAGCTGTGTTTCATTCCATGGATCCAGATTCTTGTTCCGTTATGAATGAACAGGAATAGAAGAAAAACAACCCCCAATTTGTCATATTTGCTCCCTGACTTCCTTCTTTCCTATCCCCGACTCTCCCCTCGCTTCCCCTGGCCTTGACCCTAGTTCCTTTCAAAGACAGATCATGTTCTGAGTTAGACTCTGCAAAGGATAAATTGATGAATATGCCTGGTGTCAATAATGTTCTAGGGCCATACCACCAAGCATGACAAACTGCAGAGCAAACTGAGGTCTCACGAAAGGGATGGAGTCAAAGCAAGGTGGGGCTGAGGTGGAGGAGAGCTGGCTTGTTTCCCTCTGGGCAACCCAGGTTTGATGGGATCCTTCATTTAAGCCAAGCCTTAAGCACGAAGGCAGAGAAGGAAAAGCAAACAAGAGAGCAGGAACCTCGAGCTTCAGGGAGCCTTGGGCACCTGTTAGCAGTACTTCAGGTGTAGCAATTATTTTGCTTTTCCCCTTACATGTATCAGCTACTAAAAAAATAAAAAAAAGAAAAAGTTCTAATGGGTACCGGTATAGTTAGACAGGAGCAAGAGGTTCTGGCGTGCTTTTGCCCAGTAGGGTGATTATAAATAATAATGTACTATGTATTTCAAAAAGTAAAACAAAAGGATTTTGAGTGTTTTCAGAAAAAGAAATGGTAAGTATTCAAGGAGATAGATATGTATGCTGATACAAACATTATGCAATGGAAACACTGAAACATCAAAGGGCACTTCATAAATATGTACAATTTTATGTATCATTTAAAATAAATAAAAAGAAAAAAGTTGGCCTACCAGAGAGACACAAGTTCCCAATTAACTGCAGCATCCCACTCCTTCTCTAAATGTTTATTCCAGCCTTAATCTGATGATCCTGTGCAGTGGGATGGTGCCCCCTGCCCAGGAGATGTCCAGTTCCTAATCTCTGGAGCTTATGAATGTAACCTTATTTGGAAAGAAGGGTCTTTGTAGACATAATTAAGTAAGGATCCTACAATGAGCAGATCATCCTGGACTATCCAGGTGGCTCTATGTCCAGTGACAAGTGTCCATATTATAGACACACAGAGGAGAAGACAAGAGGAAGGAGTCACTGTTACCATGGAGACAGAGGTGGAGGGATGTAGCCACAATCCCAGGATGCCGAGAGCCAGCAGAGCTGGAAGAGGCCCTGTGCTGCTCCGCCAACACCTTGACGTTGGACCTCCAGAACCATGAGCAAAGGAGCAACAGGAACCCCTGATAGCTGCTTTTTTATATTATGCTATTTCTTTCCTCCTTCCCTACCCATTCAGAGATATGGCTTGGGTACACCACACACACACTCCTAATACTTCAAACCCAGACTAGAAGCAAATGTGAACTGGAAAACAGCTGGCATGGTAAGTGATTTATAGTGGGGCTTTTTTTTTTACAGAATATTTTCTGGAAAACTGGAAAATATTTTCTGGCAAACTGCAAAATATTCCCAAGTTATGAGATGTCCAATTTCCTCTTATTACTAAATCATTCCAATTATCTTATCAGAACTTTATTTTTCTGGGGGAAAGAATGCTGGCTGTGTCAATGGAGAGCGCCAGATATTCTGGTATTCAAGAGCAAGTTTTGATCCTGCGATTTAAAAGTAAAGGGCCAAGCAAATCGGACCCAGTGTTTTTGCTAAGAATGGCCGGGAACCCCCCCCCCATGCTGGGTTTTACTTTTTTCCTAACTCAAGAGAGACCTGGCAGTGGAGTCACCCAGAGCAGGGGGCCATTCCCCCACCCTCCGTGTAAATGAGTTTTTACTTTTACTAACTTGAAAAGTAATATATGCTCACTGTTCAAGTGGAAAAAAAAGAAAAGAAAAAAAAAACCCTTTAAAATTACAGAAGGTATAAAGAAGAAAGTGAAAAACTACCTATAACTAGAGTGAACATATAATTTACCATCCCAAACAGGAAGCTTTGGAAGGAAAGAAGAGGAAGACTACTGGTTATTTTACCAGGACAAGAGCTGAAAGCCAGCGCCATGTCAGGTGAACCAGGATGGTCACCCTGCCCATATCCCAGATACTTGCGAACAACACGGTGGATGTTTCTCTATGTATAATGCTATAGAAATATCGACTGTACATGAGAACATTCTATGCAGTTCTTTTTTCTCATTGAACAACTTGACATCGTTTACATCAGTAAGTAGACGCCTACTGAGTTGTTCTGATGACACGGGATGGTCATGACCGGCTTGTTCTGTTTGGGGTTTGGCTATTAAACGGAGCCACAATGAGCATTCTTCTTACTGCAGTATAGTTTTGGCTGATTACTTTCTAGAATATGCTTCTCTAAGTGGCACTGTTGGGTTAAAGGTTCAGCAGCCTGCATCCGGCCCACACTTCTAATTGCTCAGGTGGCTGCTGCACAGTTCCATTCCTAGAAAAATATGTCCCAGCTTATAGGGGCCAATATTTAGGTATATTTAGAGAAATCACTTTGACGCAAACGAAACTTTGAATTACGTAAAATTCCACGTAATCATCCTTCTTTCTCCCTTCACCCTGCCACTCCCATATAATTTTAACTTATAAAATTTAATAAATCCCTTTATTTCTGTCACTTGGGGAGATATAGATCATTAGAAGAAAGGCCTCCCTTGCCCACACAGCACTGTCTTCTCTTGCAGGGTCGCTGAGGTGACTAGGCCTCTGCTGGAAGGTCAAAGGCATGGTTCTGATTTAGTCTCAGTATTCAATTCTGATCCACAGATGGACAGCATTTATTTGGAATCTTTTGGTCTTAACGTGCTGAAGCTGGCTGACTGATGAACCCCCCCACACACACACACACACATTTTTTTTCTTTGTTTGTACTAGGGATTGAACCCAGGGGTATTCTGCCTCCAGGCTATACCCCAGCCCTTTTTGTTTTGAAATAGGGTCTTGCTAAGTTTCTGAGGCTGTGACTCATGAAGCCCCTTTAACTATCAGACAGCTCCTGAAGCGAAATGATGTGACAGGTCAGGATCCGGGAGGAACTCCAGGCCAGTCTCAGCTCACCCCGGCAATCATCCATGCCCGATTCACTACACAGGTCAGATTCCTAGCGTAGTTCTGCTGCCCCCCCCCCTTCTAAAATGCACAATGAGAAACAAGCGTCCAGGTGCTAGGCCTCTGAGAAGCTCAAACACACGGAGCACCTGTCACGGAGCACATAAGGAGCATAACCACCCAAGACCATCACCAAGAACAGACACATTCTTTTCTCTCCTTTCTCCTTTTTCAAAATAGCCATCTGGGACCACCTGGTATAAGGATAAACCTCCAACAACCATAATTGTTGAGTACAAAGAATGTTAGGTAGCCCCAAGACCCTCTGCTTGGTCCAAGCCTGTCATGCTACCAGCATCAAGGCAGGAGCCCAGAAAGGTGAATCCATCTGCTTAAGGTCACACTGGAAGTTCTGCCAACTTGCAGCCTCCATCTTCACCTTTGCACATCTTTCTGGCTTCTGACAGCAACACTGCCAAGACAGTTCAATGGCAGGAGTGCGGTGTGCTGGGTGGACCCCAGCAGCCTCAAGTGGCCCCTAAGCCATTATCAACTGTTCTAAGCCCACGGTCCTTATCCATGGAAAGGGGAAAGTTGCAGCTAGTGCAAACTACCCGTTATCACTAAACTGATGCTGTCAAAAATCAGTAAAAGGTTTTAAAATGCCTAAAAGATTATGGTAGAAAAACTGCTTTGCTCCATGAACTCTCTTAGAGGTGAATAACACACATGTAATGTTCTTCTTGTGCACGACTGATGCAGTGGATAGACGGGGAGCAGAGGGAGGGGAAGGGGGAAGTAGCGGAGAATGAAATGGATCAAATTAAGCTACATGCATGTGTGAATACGTCACAGTGAACCCCATTATATTGAATTATAATGCATCAATGAAACAAATAAGTAAACAAACAAGCAAAATGTTACTTCTCAAACTACCTGTGAAGGATCAGTTTTCTTTTTTTGTGGTACTGGGGATTGAATTCAGGGGTGTTCTACCTCCAAGCTACACCCCTAACCCAATTTTATTTTTTTATTTTGAAACAGGGTCTTCTTAAGTTGCTGAGGCTGGTCTTGAACCTGCAATCCTCCTGTCTCAGCCTCCCAAGTACTGGGATTACAGACATGCGCCACCACACCTGGTTTCATTTTTTAAAAATTTCCAGGCCGGGCGTGGTGGCGCACGCTTGTAATCCCAGTACTTTGGGAGGCGGAGACCGGAGGATCCGGGTTTGCGGCCAGCCTCAG
This sequence comes from Glis glis, assembly GCA_004027185.1. Taxonomy (NCBI): domain Eukaryota; kingdom Metazoa; phylum Chordata; class Mammalia; order Rodentia; family Gliridae; genus Glis; species Glis glis. Next base: position 119,187 of record PVJS01000307.1, read on the forward strand.
CTCGCTCTCTCTCTCTCTCTCTCTCTCTCTCCCCCCCTGTCTCTCTCTCTGTCTCTCTCTCTCTCTACTTAGTGAGGCCCTCCGCAACTTCATGAGACCCAGTTTCAAAATAAAGTATAAAAAATAGGGCTGGGGGTGTAGCACGGAGGTAGAATGCCTCTGGGTTCAATCCCCGGTACCGCAAAAAAAAAAAAAAAAAAAAAAAAATCCAAAACCAGGCGTGGTGGCACATGCTTGTAATCCCAGTACTTGGGAGGCTGAGACAGGAGGAATGAAGGTTTGAGGACAGCCTCAGCAAGTAGTGATACTCTCATCAACCTAGTGAGATCCTGTTTCAAAATAAAAATGGAATACGGCTGGGGATATAACTCAGAGGTAGAATGCCCCTGGGTTCAATTCCCAGTACCACAAAAAAAATTTTTTTTTCCAATACACTACAGAGTGATGTTTTTATAATACACAGTAAAAATGAATTAGTAGAAGACAAAACAAGAAACTGAAGTCCTCATTTTTTATGAGCGTCACTGTGCCAAATTGCTGGGAACATTTTCAAATGCTTGGTCTCGAGTTCTGTGCAGTTCTTGGAGCAGTAACGATTCAGACTGGCAAAGGACACTAAAGAAACTGGCCAGCACTGCCCGCTCTCCCAGGCCTCACAGGACAGCAGGCACATGCTGCGCACTCCTGCGTCGTCAGCTTGTTCCCTCCTTACAGCCGCTGGCATCACTCACATCCGACACAAGGGGAAATGGAGGCTCAGAGAGGGTGAGGCCAGGTACGTGGCAGGGCTGGGATCCAAACCCAGAAGCAGCTGTCTATAGTCTGTGCTCTACACGCTGTGCCGGCTCCCTAGAATCCTCAGGGAGAAGCCACACAATTCGTTTTTAGCTTACTATTTAACTCACAGTATATCATCACACCATTGTGCAATTTGTAGGCAACTAAGCCCATGGGGTTTCCTGTCATCTTTATGTTTTCCGGGCATTTTAATTAACAAGAATCATGAAAGGTAATAAAACTCACCTAGATAGCTATGATATCTGGAAATAGAGTGGGTAAAGATGTGAGGAAAAAGCCAGGCGTGGTGGTGCACGCTTGTAATCCCAGTACTTGGGAGGCAGAGACTGGAAGATCTGGGTTCGCAGCCAGCCTCAGCTACTTAGTGAGGCCCTCCGCAACTTAGTGAGACCCTGTTTCAAAATAAAGGATAAAAAATAGGGCCGGGGGTGTAGATCAGAGGTAGAATGCCCCTGAGTTCAGTCCCCAGTACCACAAAAAAAAAAAAAAAAAAAGATGTGAGGAAAAGGAGAGAGGGTCACTGAAATTAGCTGGACAGTGTCACCCAGGCATCGGGGAGGGCGAGGTTGGCTGGACGAGTCCTGAGGAGGCTTACCTTGCCCGACAGCTGAGTGCATTTTCTCCATATCAAACTTAATTTTCGATCTTCCTGGAGTGCTAAGCATCTTCTCCCACACAGTCGTGACTTCTTTCAGACAAGGAGTGATTTCTTCATAGTCGAGCTTCAGCCGCTTGTTTAGCAAATCATTCTCAGAGGCTGGAAGAGACCCAGTAAGAGCACATCAGCAACGCCATGGCCACACGTCTTGGTCCAACACGGCGGCTGCTCATGGCGACTGAGTGGGGAGAAGACATGGCCAGCTGGGCCGTCAAGTCCGTCACCCAGTCTCCTTGTCTTGGAATTCTAAGAACCCTGGAGGCATCCTTGATTTCTCTAACCCCTCCACCCCAGTGTATCCTGCTGGTTTTCCTGCTATTTTTCACTCTGTCCGCTTCGTTCATCTTCACAGCTACCCTAAGGGTAGTTCCTTTTCACTTAGAGCCAAACCTCCTTCAGGTAGGTCCTGTTTCTGCTTCCTGGAGCTACTTAGCACAAATCTACCCCTTTTGTACATTTCCTTTTATATATATATATATGAAGCTGGCTATTGTGTCCCAAACTTACTTGGCCTAAACCTGCATTAGGAAGAATTAGACCTAAATTGTCAAACTAGAGGCCAAGTCAATAAAGGAAAACTTTACATTGATTCTCTGGCCCAATCTCTCATTTCAGGGACATGGAAACTGAAGTTCAGAGAGACTAAGCGAGTTGTCCATGGCTATTTACTGAGCAGCAAGGGATCTCGGCCCAGGGCTGCCTTCCTCTTAACACCAGTGGGTCTTCATCTACCATCTTTACTCTTTTCCTTCTTACTTTGATAGATCTTTTTTTCTAGGTCCAGTTAAACAATTTCTACCTCTCTGGAATTCACATTTTTAAAAAGATGTCAACCTTAGATTTTTTTCTTGGTACGAGAAAATATAATACATGTCGCTTAAGCTGAGCTAACTCTTGCCGGAAATGGATTCAGAACTCGCCGTGCTGAACAGTGACTGGAACTTGCACTGGGCTCTCAGGGCCGGACTAACTTTTCTGGAAGAAAATTGTGTCAGGAGCGTATCTGGCCACCCCAACAGAGTCCAGCAAACAACAGGAGGGACTTGCTCTGACATCCGCAGAACTTTGCACAGCCAGAGAGAGCTGATCAGAAGCCTCCGCTGTAAAAGCTTAACCTGTGTATTTTGCTGTTGGCCTGAGCAACAGCCTGTTTCAGAATCCTGACAACATAGCTGACTAATATCAGTGAAATGCCTCATCGGGCGAGGCAGATGGCGCAAACCTGTAACCAACAGTGACCCATCCAGGATCCAACAGCTTACACTAGTGAACCAGAATCCGTTCACCCACAGACAGGACTAAATGATATCAAACGTAATTTTGCAAGAGTTGTCTAAACTTTGATTACCATGTAATATGGATGCCTGAGCCAACTTAAACTTTGTAAGTAATGGTCAAGTCTGATGAGCACCCACTGTGCAGGGCGGGCTGTCGTTGCTCTGTCCCCAATCCTGCTTTGTTAGCAACTGCTTTCACAGATAAAACTCTCCTGCCAACTGCCACCATCTCTTGAAAGCTGAGAAACAGAAAGCTAAGAGGCTCGGCAATTAAATGACCCCAATCTTGTAGAGATTTTAGTAAAACTACACTAAGTATTTAATTTTGCTTTTACAACAAATATGTATTATTTAACTAGGGGAAAAGCTTTCATAAATCAAAATACCTTCCATTGCAATTCAAAATATAATATTATTGCATTATTATAAAGACATAATATTTATAACATTGTAGTTAAGCATAAAATGCTGAGTTGTATGAATTAGTCTGACAAGCAATAACATGCTGACCTCAAACCATGGCTGCACTGAATCACACCTGGCTGCCCTGTGTTAGGCTGCTCCCATCTTTATTTTAAAAGGGGGTACAGGTGCCGGGCATGGTAGTGCATACCTGTAATCCCAGCTACTCAGGAGACTGCGGCAGAAGGATCATAAATTTGAGGCCAGACTCAGCAATTTAGTGAGGCCCTATCTCAAAATAAAATAAAATAAAATAAAAAGGGCTGGGGATGTAGTGGTACAGCACTTGCACAGCATGTACAAAGCCCTAGGTTCAATAACTAGCACTACAAAAAAAAAAAAAAAAAGAAACACAAGAAAAAGAAAAAAAACGAAAGAGGAAGGAAGGAAGGAGAAAGAGGGAGGGATGGGAGATGACTTTGCAGATAGGGTCCAGCAGAGAACTCTGGCTTGGGAGAAGAGGTGATATATTTTTAGTCCCAACACCACTGCAAATTAGCTGTGTAACTTTGGGAAAAATCACAACTTCAGCCGCAAAGTGTCTATAATGGAGTGAGGTAGACTTAAACGACATGGTTTGGTTCTTTCCAGGGAGTAATGCCTCCAGAAGAGTAATAAACATTTGATCTGTATATTCAAAAGTCAGGAATTAGGCTTAGCCAGAATCTCCTCATGCATACTCCTCTAACTTCTTTCTCAAAGAGCATACGAGTCAGCTTGAACCCTTGATCAACTTCAACAACCATTCCCAGCTGCAATGTAAGAAGCAAATGGAAAATAATAATAATAACAACATCATCACAGAATGACTGTCTCTTCAGTACAGTGTATTTTCAGATTGGTTCCACTCCGCCCCCAACCCACCCCCTTCAAAACTTACTCAATATCTTTAAGCAACCAGGCAGTTATTGTTGATTATTTTTCTCGGCAATATAGGTATTGCACAAACTAATACAATGGACTACTGCTTCCCATATTATATTTAGCAAGTTGATCATGCTTTGACTGCAAAGATAAACATATGTCAAACAATATAGAGCTAAGAAGAGAAATGAATTCAAATAGTAAAACTAAGAGGCCACAAGACCTGAACAATGCCCATAACCTCATGAAACAAGGAAGCGGTAGAAAGATGCTGGCAAGGGCCAGTGGACTTGGTGCAACGCCTGGCAAGGTGTTCCAGGTAACCCAGGACACCACCTGTTCTTTCCAGTCTGTCTAGTCACCACAGGCACAGAGCAAGCACTTTGCTTTTGTGGGACACTGCTCTCACCCCATCAGATGCAGTCATATTTCTCCTAACATTCCCAAGAAGGGGCCCGCCTCATTCCCCTTCTGTACTAACGCCTGACTTTACATGGCTGTCATCTGCAAGAAGGTGGGCCCGTAGGCACAGTAAGAGTTGCGACCCACATGATGAACAGAGCTGCTTTTTTGCTTCTCAACAAAAATCCCAGTATACACATGAACATAAACGCTGTGCTCCAAAGCTTTTGCTTAGCTGATGACACACTTAGTAACGCTATGACTATCACAAGTCTCTTAGACACCTGCTTTTAGAACGACCTTCAAGAATACACAAAAAAGTGATAGAAAAATAAAGTTGGAGAAAACTTCGCACTCACCTGTGCTACAGCCTGCCCCCAGCCACTGCCTCCCAAGGCATGCTGACCGGATGAGCCACCTCCCTCAGCAGCCATACTGCACACTGGAGAGCTGGCTGCATCTTAAGCAGCTATTCCAACTCTTGGACTACTTTTGTGGCAGAGGTCTCATTATCTTATATTTCACTGCTTCTTTTTGACCCAAAATGAGCTTCCTATCTTGACTCTTTATCTCTTTGCAATTCCTGAGTCTGGACCTTTCTCAACTGCAGAAACTGTTACAGGAACCTGATGTTGTCAAAACTCACAGATGCCTTTCGGACATGCGCAGAGCACATCCGCTTGCTCACTGTGTACCCTGACACCAGCTGTGAAGGGCAGCAGAGCGTCCTGGTCAACTGGACCTCACGGATGCAATGCATTCTCAGGAATTTATTCACCAGATTTGCTGTCATAATGATTTTTAGCTCTACACAAACACCAAGGTCATGATTAAAAGATGAAAAGTTTCAATCAACGATAATGCTCGATGAATGTACTCTAATTCCCAGATTGCTTTGGGCAATGATAATGACTGAACCCCCTGTACAGCGTCCCCCTGCTCAGACTTGCCACTGAACACCTTCATTAATTGATATCCAGGCGGTTCTCTACACCCTAAGACCTCACGCTCTTTCCTCAGGACATAATCGTTCAGCTCCTTAAGCTACTCTGGAAATGGTATTTATTGGAAAATGGACAAAATCTAAACTTTCAAAGTTCATGTCCTGTTTTGATATTATTGATATCAGAACAGGCAGAGCTCAGCTAGTGTTTTTCCAGGTTACCTGCAACTCACTAAAAAGGCACAGAGTGACATTACAGACTTTAAGGTCTTATGTAGGATCTGTTCAAACTTAACACCCAGACAGAGACTGGGGCTGAGGATAAAGAACAAAGAAAGAGGAAAACAAAACAAAACAGAAACCACCTTTCAGAGGTCAGAGCTGAAACTGCAGCTGGTATGACATGAGTTCTAGACTCTGTGCCAATAATGACCATAGAGCAACAACGGATAGAGTTGGTGAGACTATCATTAAATCTCCAGAAGGTAAACAGTGTGGACATTACTTGTGTGAAAAAGTAAACAGAGATGACCGATAGATAGGTATGTTAGACCTTTTTTTTGGTTTTACTTTATTGTTTTATTTTATATTATTTATTAAATTTTTTTTGTACTGGAAATTGAACCCAGAGGCATTCTACCTCTGAGCTGTAACCCCAGCCCTTTTTATTTTTTTATTTTGAAACAGGGTCTTACTAAGTTGTTGAGGCTGGCCTCAAACCTGCAATCCTCCTGTCTCAGCCTCCCAAGTACTGGGATTACAGGCATGAGCCACCGCGCCCGCCTTTACACTGTTTTAAACCAGCATGCTTATGTCTGGTGTGATTTACTTCCGAGCAGACATAAGTTAAGATCATCAGGCCCGTTCAATTTCAAGAAGGCAAACCAACCCTGCAGCTTCTGATTCTCCTTCTCCATCCTGAGGAGCAGTATCTGTTGTAGAATGGCCTTTTTCCACAGCTCGCGAAGCTCCCGTGACGTCCTTTTCTTCTCCTCTGGTACGGGGCCAAACGGTCCATCCTCACACACTGGTTCCAAAGGAGACCGCGGGGGAAGCTCTCCCAGCTCTGAGTAATCTGGAGAGGAAAGGATATTCCAGAATGGTCACTTTTCAACAACAACAAGAACAAAATTTTATATATATATATATATTCATAGTGCCAAATCAGCAAGTTCTTCTCTTTTAGATAAAATGTAATGACATCACCAAATTTAAAACTCATGTGTTAATTTATTTTTAATATACTTTTATTGGTGCATTATAATCTCACATCATAATGTAAATCATGTTGACAGTGACATACATGCACACAGCACTTGGTGCCCCCCTGCTCCCTCCCCGTCCCCCCTTCCCCATACAGAGTACTGAGATTGACATTGGTATTTTCACATATGCACACAAAGCCGAGAGTAATAATCCCTTCAATGATTCTCACTCTTCCCCTCCCCTTCCCCTAGACCACCTCCCTGGCTCCACTGAGGTTTCTCCTCCATTGTCTGGAGTCCTTCTGGTATCCCAATTACTCCCTAGCTTCCACATATTAGAGAAAACATATGACCCTTTACTTTCTGTGACTGGCTGTCACTTAACATAATGTTCTCCAAAACTCATGTTTGAATATGTACTGGAATAAACTATGTCCAAGTCATAAACATGAAACGATGACAACTCAAATAGTAAACAAAGGCTGCAGTAACTGAGGAACTGTTTAAAGATACTTTTTAAGGTGTAATATTATCTTAACAAGTTGCTTAATAACTGTATTATTGACAATAACAGCAAATATTCTTACAGCAGCTACTAGTGCCAGCTCCTAGGTGTATAATTATTTATTTAACAATTTAATTGTTAAATTATTTATTTAACAATTATTTATTTAACAGCCTCAGCGCTCTCTCTCTCTCTCTCTCTCTCTCTCTCTCTCTCTCTCTCTCTACTTAGTGAGGCCCTCTGCAACTTCGTGAGACCCGGTTTCAAAATAAAGTATAAAAAATAGGGCTGGGGGCGTAGCGCGGAGGTAGAACGCCCTTGCGTTCAATCCCCAGTACCGCAAAAAAATAATAATAATAATAATAATAAAATAGGGCCACCCTGAGATGTAAGTATTACATTCAGTTTTAAAGAGAAGCAACTGAAGCACAGGGAGTTTTAGTAACTTGCCCAATGTCACAAAGCTGGGACGCAGCAAAGCCACGCTCAGAACTCAAGCAGTGTGGCCTCCGTGTGCTCTTCTGCTGTGCTAATATGGCTCGGCATGCTGAAAGAAGACTAGTCAACAATAACAGGGACCATTAGTGGATCCTCTACCAAGGGCTGGACATTGTGCCAGACCTTTTACATAGACAGACTCATTTAATCCTGATGACAACTCCACAGGAAACTAAGGCTCAGAGAGGCCAAGTAACTTACCCAAGGTCACACAGTAGACAAACAGATACACTGGAATCTGAACCTATGTCTGCCTGACTCAGAGCCTACCTGCTTCTCACCAGGTACCACTCCGACGCAAATGTTTCCTATGCCATCAATCTTTACAGTTCTGTGTATTAGTTTACTCTTACATTTTATGAATCTGTACCTTTCTCACCTTACAGACATGTACAAAGAATGCCCCTTCCCGTCACTGTGATCCTAGCTGTGAAGGGCAGCAGGGGTTCCTGTTCAACTGGACTTTGCAGGACAGTATGCACTCCTGCACTAAACGACCTTTGTAAATAAATCCATGGTCTTAACACATGCCAAGAAAAACCTTCACAGGCAACTTGAGCCTCACAACCACCCAAAACACAACCGATAGCCTCTTCTAGTTGACAGGTCCAACACGGTTCCACATCACAATAATTTCCAGAACAGTCAACAGCATTGACTGCTTACTATTGTTATCTAAAGTTGGACTTGTTTTTCTGATATGACATCTATGAGATGAAACAATTTCTTAAGGCAATTTACCCATCTTAACTCCTCTTAATATTATTAGACTTAAGAAAGTATAAGCATTAAGTAAGAATGAGCTATCTATCCATCCATCCATCTATCATCTATTTATCTATTGTATGGTACTAGAGATGGAACGCAGAGGCAATCTAACACTCAACTACCCCAGCCCTTTTTCAGAAACAAGGTCTCGCTGAATTACTATGCATTGACCTTGCACCTGCAATCCTCCTGCCTCAGCTTCCGAAGTACTGGGGGTGGGGGTTACAGGTGTGTGTCACCCTGCTCAGCTAGTAAGGAATGCTTTATGATCTCTATAAGTATTTAAATGTAGAGCTCTCAATTACAGAGCTCTATGCATTTTTATTCCTGTATGATCCTTTTAAACAAATCAAAATTCTACTTCTTTTGCAGATAAGAAATAACATTGTAGGAGGGAGGATGGTCATGTGTAATATTCAATAAAAAAGTGGGAATAAGCCGGGCTTGGTGGCACATGCTTGTAATACCAGTACTTGGGAGGCGGAGACCAGAGGATCCGGGTTCGCCACCAGCCTCAGCTACTTAGTGAGGCCCTCCGCAACTTTGTGAGACCCAGTTTCAAAATCAAGGATAAAAAATAGGGCCAGGGGTGTAGCTCGGAGGTAGAATGCCCCTGGGTTCAATCCCCGGTACCGCAGAAAAAAAGAAAAGCGGGAATAAAAATTGTCTATATAGTATTGCTATGGTTGGGTATAATTTGAGTGTTCCATATGTAAAGGCTTGGTCCCCAAGGTAGTGGTATTGAAGGTTCATGACTCCTTTAAGAGGTAGGACCTAGGGAGAGGTCTTTAGGTCACTGGGGGTGGGTCCTCAAAACAGAATGTGGGACCATGATCTATGTATCCCCCCCCACTTCCTGGCTCATATGTGACCACTTGCTCCAACAAGTGCTCCTGCCGTTGCTCTCCAGTGCTCTCACCAGAGATCCAAACCAACAGGGCTCCAAAATTGTAAGCTAAATAAACTATTTCTCTTTATTAACTGCCTGAGGTATCTCCTTATAGCAATGCAAAGTTGGCTAATAAAAATATCATCTCAACTTTATGAATATCATTAAAGGCAGCATAGTTTGTGATTAGTAGGGCATGTCCTAGAGCCAGGCTGCCTAAGTGTTCAAGTCTGCCATTTACTGATTCTGTGGTATTAACCTCTTTGTGCCTCAACTTTCCAACCTGTCAAGTGGGAATGACAGTGGTATTTAAGAGACAAAGTTAATACATAAGATATAAAACACCTAGAATAGGGCCCAATAGACAGGAAGAATGTCTCCTATTGTTTGCTACTAAATATTCACTAATGGCACAGAAAAAGTATTGGAAAGAAATAAATCCAGAGATTTTATCTCTCCCCTCCCCCACCAGATGTAAGACCAGGAAGGTAGAATCTCGCTGTCTCGTCAACAACGGCTTGCTCACCACTGTGCACAGCTCTTGGCCCCAGCAGGTACCTGATAAATAATTGCTGAATAAAAGAAGAGCAAACAGGTGCTGTCACTGATTTATTTCCTGTATTTTCTAAATTTGTAACAATAAAGACTTTCATACTTAAAATTTAAAAAATAATGCAAGTCTATTCTGATTAAAATGTTCTCCTGCAAAACACTTAAAAAAATCAACACCCCCAAACATATATCCTTAGGATTAGTCATTACTGAGTATGATAGTTTAAATTAGTCCTCTTATTTAGAAGGAATCCCCATCAGTACTCTTATCTAATCTTATTCTGCAGCTTGAAGTCTTTCATTTGAGCCCCTCCCTTTCTTCCCTTACTGCCCCTGCTGGACACTGCATTATGATTAAAGCTCTGCTTCATCTCATATTGGAAGTATTTACACTCCCACTGGCTCACAAAGGAGTCTGGTTTCCAAAAAGTAATCCCTGCGAGATGTCCAGGTGATGGGGCAGGCGGTGGAGCCGTCGTGAGAGCTGCGCTGTAATGGACTTTCATGTGAACACGGAGCACCAGGGCCCATCCAGGTGATAGCAGGAGAGTCCGCTGACCATCAGGGCGGGTGACCTGGAAATCCCTTCCCCTTCTTCAACCCTATGATAAAAGGAGGACTCGCCTCACCTGGTCTCCTGCCTCGAATTCCATTCTTCCTGCTCACCACAGCCTTTCTCCTCTGGAGTGTCTTAAGTGCCACCATGGTTCTTTCAAATTCTGAATCATAATGAGCAAAGCAGGTATAACTCAGGCATGGAAGGTGGACCATTCCCAGTGGTTTAGGCTGCTTGGTTCCTGGGCCACCTCTCTGACAACAGGGTCACCAACAAGGGCCACAGTCTCTAGAAGCTGAGGTTTGAGGCTAAACTGCCTCCCTAATTTCTCTACTTTTACCTTTTTTTTAAAAAAAATATTTTATTGGTGTATTACAATCTCACATCATAATGTAAATCATGTTGACAGTGACATACATGCACACAGCACTTCTTTTTCTTTTTTTTTTTTTGTGGTACCAGGGATTGAACGCAGGGGCGTTCTACCTCCACGCTACACCCCCGGCCCTATTTTTTATACTTTATTTTGAAACTGGGTCTCACAAAGTTGCGGAGGACCTCACTAGGTAGAGAGAGAGAGAGAGAGAGAGAGAGAGAGAGAGAGAGCGAGCATGCGCTGAAGCTGGCCGCGAACCCAGATCCTCCGGTCTCCACCTCCCAAAGTACTGGGATTACAAGCGTGCGCCACCACGCCCGGCTTCTTTTTCTGATTGTCAATCGCTGGCTACCGTTTGCTGAGTGAGGAGTCCTTGACACAGATAAGCTTGTCTGATCCTTCTAAGAACCTCGTGGAAAAACTGATATTATTGCCGCCATTGTGCAGCCCAAATAACTAAGGTGCAGCGAGGTTCTGTACCTGGGCAAGGTGACACCACCAGCAAGAGTCAGAGCCATGGTTTGAAGCAGTGTATTTTCCTTCAAAGTACAAAAAAAAAAAAAACACTTTGCTTCGCTAACCTCAGCATGCACAAGCATCACTTGTGGCTCTTGCTAAAATGCAGATTTCAGTTCGTGCATCTGTGGGTAGACCGGGAGTCTGCACTCCCTCAGACTCCAAGGTGATGCCACTCCCACCGGTCCTCGAAGCACACTCGGAAGTGCGTGTTCCACGCTGCACTTCTACTCTTCAGCCCTTGTGCAGCCCGATGGGCTCACCATCACCGCCGCTCTTCTCTTCCATCACTGTCTCCACCGAGAGCACAGCTCGAGTGCTGCTGCTGTCAGCTGCCTGATTTAGGCCTTCAACACGTGGCAAGAGCTTTTCGCAAACTTGGTCAGGACACCAAGGCCAAGGCCAGAACACAAGGAAGTAGCACAAGTACTAGTATTAATTTCTCCCCTGTATGAACTAAACAAAAGCTGACCCACTGAAAAGGTCAGGAAAACAAACCTAATACTGTATAGCACTAGTGACATTTAGGGCTGGAAAATCCTTTGTCACAGGGACTGTTTTGTGCCTTATAGAATGTTTTGCAGCATCCCTGGACAGTGGTGACAATAAAAAATGCCTACAGGCATTGCAAAGTGTCCCTTGGGTGGAAGGAGGGACTAAATCACCCCCAGGGAGGAGCCCTCACACAGAGTTCAACAACTCCTAGGGTTCTTCCCAAGCTCTAGGAAGGGATCATTCTCTTCACCCAAATGCATTAAATATGGCTAAACCTGCTTCACTTTTGATTTATAATTAACAAAATTTTAAAATATCTTCTGTTCATATTAAGAATAGCCTAGTTAACAAGTAATTCAGTGATTTTGTGTGTATGGTACTGGGGATTAAGCCCAGGGGCATTCTACCTCCAAGCTAGAGCTATACTGCCAACCTTTTTTTTTTTTTTTTGCAGTACCGGGGATTGAACCCAGGGGCGTTCTACCTCCCAGCTACACCCCCAGCCCTATTTTTTATACTTTATTTTGAAACCGGGTCTCACGAAGTTGCAGAGGGCCTCACTAAGTAGCTGAGGCTGGCCGCGAACCCGGATCCTCCAGTCTCCGCCTCCCAAGTACTGGGATTACAAGCATGTGCCACCACGCCTGGGTTCCAGCCCTATTTTTTTATTTTTATTTTGAAACAGGATCTCACTAGGTTGATGAGAGTCTTACCACTTGCTGAGGCTGTCCTCGAAGCTACGATCCTCCTGTCTCAGCCTCCCAAGTACTGGGATTATAAGTCTGAGCCACCACACCCGGCTAATTCAGTGATTTATAAATGGGGATAGTTAAGATATGTGTTAGTTCTAAATTTGGCCTGGCTCAAGTAGTCCAAATGGGCTGTTTTCTTATCAATGCAAAAAGATCCAGACTTGGGACAGGGCTGTAGCTTTGCGGTTAGTCCTCTTTTGCACACATGAGTGTTTGGTGCAGTCTTTAGTTGTGGATTTCCACACCCAAGGGGCTTAAGCAGAAGGGCAGGGTGAGGAAACTAAAATAAAAATGTTGGGCAGCTGTCAGCTGTTCTCATGATAAATATGGGCATTATGTTAACATGGATAATTCCTAAGCCAATCACACCAGTGTTTACTGGGTCCCTCCCATGTGCCTAGCACTGTGATGCTCTCGGTGACCTGAGAAGGGCTGCTTTGAAGTTTCTAATATTCTTGGGGCAATTGTGGGAATCTGGCTTCTTTCTTTGATTTGTGTTCTTGCTGAGAGTAGAAAAGCCCAGCTTAGCACAGCAGAGGCCGAGCTCGGGGCCAGAATGCTGGTGCCTCTTTGTAAACACATATGCCTTTTGGGGTTCCAGTCCCTCGGTATAAAATGTGAGAAGTGGTATTTACCTCTGACCGCCCAACTGTGGAGACCACAGGCGCTGACAGACATATTTATAAAGTCTGCAAAGCCACAAAACCAAAGGGCTGCAACAGCCCACCAGTCCAGGATTAGATTTTACTATTCTGACATCTTCTATAATGACGGGATGTAGAATGCTTAAATTAATGTAGCCTTTCAGAAACAGCCTCCAGTGGGTTCTAAGAATTTTAAAACCAGTCATAATTCAGGGGCCCTAAGAGGCTATTGCCTCCATTGAAATCACTGTAAATATGATCCATGCTGGTGCATCGATATTTTAGATGCCAAATTCCTCTCTAACAATCCGGCGCCGCTGCAATTCTCCTTTCTCTCCCATGTAAATGCACGGGGAAGAGTATGACGCTGGATTGCTGCTATGAGTAAATCAATGCTGAGATAGAAAAGGAGAAAAGGCTCATGCACACACCCTTCTACTTGTCTGCTCTCTGGCTTTCTAAAGGGCAGAAACAGGGCTCCCTTCTTGTACTTTCGCAAAGCACAGACATTACATTTCAAGCTGCAGTTTTCCTTCTTCTATAGACATGACATCAAGTCCCAAGTTAAGTGCCCTGTGAAAGGAGCTCCAGGGAGAAAAACAAAGAGACAGATCTTTATTCTCCAGTTTTCTGGGGGTTTTTTTGCTGTGTGTGAGCCCACAACAGAGCATTTCATAATTTTCTCAAGGCCTCCTGAAAATCTTGAACCTCCATGCCAAAAGGAAAAGAAATTTTAAAAATTCCAGTTGCTTTGAAACCTCTGTCTTAACAGTATGAACAGCTTTTGGAAATGAGAATTAAAACTGAAGATGAACTCTCTGGAGGAGGGTTAACAACAGGGCTTAACATCTGCAGCATCTGTTGTTACCAACAGCCGGAGAATATTAGTTTAAAACAAAGTAAAGTGACCATGTAGATTTAATGCTGTCAAACTTTAAGAAAGTATGAGCAACTTTACCTCTACTACAACAGGAAGCCGAGGCCAGGAGGGCAGAGATTCTTGTGTTCCCTGTCACGTCCCACAACCAATGCAGAAAGAACACCCACGAATGAGCACATGCGTTTACCCGAGACACTCAATCTTGGCAGAACTGCCTAGGATGTTTTACGGAAAATAATCCAATGTGAATCTCATTATTTTCTACAGTTACATAATGTGTCAATCTAGCTATAGGAGAACATCATACTTTAAAAGTCATCTGATATATATACAGTTTTTTAAAATTCTTGCCACATGCAAGGAACGTTGCCAGAAATCCAGGTATAAGATTTAGGCCCTCAAATTTCAACAGGGTGACTGAGAGAAGTAGATGACTAGTAGAACAGAGGAAATACAAACACAATATCCTAGAAGTTTAAGAAAGAAGGATGTATTTCTGCAGTTTATCACGTCAAGAACATGGGTCCTGCAGCCATCTGGATTCAAACCCTGGCTCCACCAAAAATTGACCCCACACAGGTCACCTGATCACACCGAATATCCACAAAATTTACATAATATTTATCTTATAAGATTGTTATGAGCATTAAGTAGGTAAGGGGGGGCAAGCCCAGTACATAATAAACATTCAATGAAATGTCAACCATGATTCTTTTTATTATCAGCATCAGCATCACCACCACCACCACCACCCTTTTTGGGAAAGGGGGAAAATTTAGATGAAATTTAGACAGGTGGAAATGATGAAGGCCATTTTAGGTAAATGGACCAGTAGAAATAAGGTTTACAGGTAACTATCAGCTCTTCATTGCTAATGACCAGATGTTAGATGCTGCACCCAGGAAAAGAGAAGACAAATGATGGTAAGCCCAGATTAGATGCTTTGAATGCCTGACCAGTCTCTCTGCATTATCAGACACTAGGAAGCCCACAAGATTGGGGTTTTAAAGAAAAATTGATTTCATCTATACATTCTTTAGCACTGGAAAGATAAGCTGGCCATCAGGGAACACACCGCCCCATGAATCAGACAATTGAAGGCCATGATAAAAGAGTATAAGTGCTTGCAAAAAATAAAGCTATAAGCACAGAATAGAGACAAATTCTGCCTGAGATGCAGAGCAATGAGAAGTGAGGGGAGGTGATGGGGAGGCAGGTAGGCAGGCAGGTGTATACACACGCACACACGTAGCCAAGACATGCAGAACAGCAACAGGAGCCCTGCAGATCTTTATCCTCACCCTCTGCAAAACTAAGCATCTGCAGTAATTCTAAGGTGACCAGACATGAGGAAGCTAAAAGCCCAGACTTCAGTCTGGTTAGGGTTACGACGACAGCGCAAGGAAGCAGTCAAGACCTCATGGCACTGGAGTTCAGGCAAGATGGCCAGGAGGTGGCACAGGGCACGGGACAGGGGGAAGAAGGAGAGAGCAGGCCCACCAGCGCTCCACTCAGTCAGTGGACACCTCTGGCTCCCTCCCTTCTGGTCCCAGCTCATCCTCACAGGTACCAGGCACAAAGAGCTTCATCCCCGGGGGTGGGATGGCCGTGGCTATAGAAGCAGAAGTCTACAGAAGCTTGGAAAGAACCAAGAAAATGCTGTAGACAAAATTTAATGCATGTGATAAAATTACATCCTTTGAAATAAATGACATTTGTTTTCAGATTTGCCAGGGGAATGATATTATACTTTTTTATGCTGAAAGTCAGGGCTCTCATTTCTTTATTAAAGATAACAAACGAAAGAGAAACAAATACTCAGCCTTAAAATATAAAATGCTGCCCGGCGTCATGGCGCATGCCTGTAATCCCAGTACTTGGGAGGCTGAGACAAAAAGATTGCAAGTTCAAGGCTAGCACATGGTAACTTTGTGAGACTGTTTCAAAATAAAAAATAAAAGGGCTGGGGGTATAGCTTGGAGGTAAAATGCCCCTGGTTCAGTCCCTTGTAACACACACACACACACACACCACATACACACACACTTTGCTCTTTCCTATTACCACTTAGATAACACTGTTTTCGAATTGCAGCCCATAGAAGGCCCTTGGCATGTGCCGGCAGGGTGTGTCCCTGGGGGATGCGCTGGGAAGCTGGGCCTTGTCAGCCAGGGAGCTTCCCGCCAGTAGCCACTGTGTGATGGCTGCCCACCTCCCTGTGCTCACTTCCTCCCTTCTTCAGGGTCACAGGAGTGCTGAGACTAAGAGCTGAGAAGGATGTTAGAAAATTACTTAGCTCATCCCTCTTCCCTTCTGGGATGTGGAAACTAAGGTCCAAAGAAGTCCAAAGTCAGTTTCTGAGCACTTACCATGGACCAAGCAGTGCTTTGCCAGTAACCACTGATTTCAACCTCACGGCTACCAGATAAGCTAGCAGCTGTTTCTACCCCTTGATGGCAAAGCTTGCAACACAGAGCTATTACTTAGCGGAGCTGGGACTAGAACTCAGTCCCCAGGCTGGCTCATTCCAGTGCCTTGGGACAATGGTAATGAATGCAGAGGGAAAGGAAGACGCTCCTGACCACACAAGTGCAGCTGCCGCAGGCTCCTGGCCCTCTCTGTGCCTCAATTTCTATCCACAAATCACAAGACACTTGTAGTGTTCACCTCCCACAGCTCTGTCATAGGGACTGAGCAGAATATCCTTGAGAGCATTTAAGATAGTACTTGGGCAGAAGTTCTGAATTCTTAGTAACATCATCATCAATTTTGTTTCAAAAATTAGGAAATCTGTCAGCAAAATCTTCCCATTGCTTAGATTTCACCATAATCAAACAATCTAGGGATAAAAGGAACACTGGTATACTAAAGAAAACTGGGAGCGAGAAACACATGTTCTAGGAAGAAAACAACAGTGTGGTCCCAGCGGCTTTCCCCGACAACAGGAGGCCCCTCATCAAAGCCGTGGTGTGTCCAGGGCCCAGGGTCACGAGGAGGCAGAGGTGGGGAGGGGTGGCCATTCCCACAAGGGCTGGGGTGCCCTTTTGGCCTCTTTGTCTGGCTGACTCCCCTCCTCCCCGCCAGAGCTCAGCTCTAAGGTCATGCCCTCTGGGACGCTTCCTCCTGCCACTCCCTGCCTGGCTGGATCCCCAGGCGCCTCCTCTTTGCACACATAGCACTGGTGAAAGCTTCAGCAGAGCCCCTTGGCCATTCTGAGCACAGATATAAACGCAAGAGGAGCAGATGGGCGCAGCCTGGAGCAGCCTGGGGAAGACTGAGCAGAAGGGAAAGAAGACAGAGGAATAGGACAGTCTGGTGGGAGGTCTAGGGATAAACACAGAAAGAAGTGGCAGAACCAAGCAAAGCTCTGAGGGGCACACGACGCCAGGCGCAAGCCGGTGAGCAGGGAACAACAGGGCTTTACCCTGACTGGCGCCCACACTTGGTCCTCTGACCTCTTCCACGTGGATTTTTTAAAACACATCAGACACTCCAACATTCCTCACCTACACTGTAGATGTTATGCGACTATGGCTGCTGGTCAAACCAGGTCCTCTGCATGAACCTCACCGTGGGCATAAAAGACAAGATCTGCCTGACCGCACCTTGAGTGGCGGTCACCAGAGCCTGGCCATGAGTTCAGTCTGTGGGAATGGTTCCCTAAGTGTGGCCCCCACACCAGCAGCAGCACCTCCTGGTGGCTTGTTAGAACTGCAGTCTTAGCCCCACATATCCAGGCCTGCTGGACCACGAACTCTGGGGAGACCAGCAATCCGGGTTTGTACAACCAGGGATTCCCATGCACACAGAAGTTTGAGAACCCCTGGCTTTTGCCATTCAGTACTTTTTCAACCAGTTACTTTAGTTTATAAGTCTACCTTGATTGGTGGTGCTACATCATGTGACACTAGGGAACAGGGTACCTGTCAAACAATTTATTTCAAATAAATTAAGCAATGACTCCATCCATCATCGGTGATGTGACTATTAAATAAAGTTTAAAAATACATCTTGCTTTCCAACACTGTCCTAAAGGCATTATCTTTGTCAGAGGCAATTGTTTGAACTAAAATTAATACCATTTTCTTAAGAAACGCATTTAGAAAACGGCCCCTCCCTGCCGACCCAGATCAACCACCCACACTATTATAGCAATAATAAATTTCCTTCCAGATCTGAATGTAAACAGTCAGAGACATAGACCGATAAGTCAGCCAACACAAACAGAAAAACATACTACCAAAAGCTAAGATCACAATTTCCCAGCCCGTGTTATTTAGCCATCTGCAGACAAGCCGCTTGTTGACAGCCTGGTTTCCAACACCCTCGTGGTGTGCGCCTCCGCTCCAGCCCCAGCCTCTGCAAACCAGGACACTCTGGCCACCACTCTGTCAGGAGAAGTGTGTGCTCAGAGTCTCGGGGCCTGGCTGCTGCCCAGTTTCTACTGAGGCACGGTGAAAAGAACTGTAGAAACAAAACCAACTTCCTCAGCCTCCAACCTGCCCTGCCATGGCACAAGGTGTAAGGAGAGCCAAAATCAGACCTGGAAAGAGCAAAGGGACTGCATTACACAGAGAGCTTTCCGTCTACACCCCAGGAAGCTCTGTTTGCAAAGTCCATGCTGGTGACCAGGGGATAGGGGGAGGTGGAGCTAGCTGTCTTGGGTTGGGCTGCTACAACAAAACACCATAGATGGTATAGCTTAGACAACAGACATTCATGTCTCCAGCTCTGCAGGGAAGTCCAAGCTCAGGGGGTCGGGGTTCTGGTGAGGATCCTCGTTCTGACTGGTGGTGGCTTCCTTCTTGCTTTATCCTCACATGGCAAGGAGAAAGAGGAAGCTCTGGGGTCTCTGCTTATAAAGACACTAATCCCACTAATGGGGCTCCACTCCCACAGCTTCATCTGAACCCCAACATCCCCCAAAGGCCCCACCTCCAAATGCCCACATACTGGGGAGCTCAGGGCTTGACACACACCTGGGTGGGGGGGGGACGAAAACATTCAAATCCACAACTAGAGCAACTGTCACTCTAAGCTACCCCTCCCCACTCTATTTCAGTAAAACAGCTTTGACTTAATGTTTTATAGGGCTTCTGTAAATTTTCCATTAAAAAAAATTCAGTCAGCAGCTAAGAAAAAAGGAACATTTTGAAAGTGCATACAACCAAGGCAAAAAAGCACTGAAGTTTTATGAAAGAACTAAGACACGTGACATTTATAATATAGATGGATGGACTTAGTGTATTTAATTTCAGCTTAAATAATATTTACTAAGCTTGAAGTAGAAAAAAATCATTTTATACTGATAAAATTTTAACCCCCAAATTATTAAGGTTCATGCCGCAGAATAACACTGCATCAATAAAAAAATAACAGAACCCTCCGGATTTGTGTGTGTGTGTGTGCGTGTGGTACTGGGGACTGAACCCTGGGGCATTCTTCCTCTGAGCTACAGCCCTAGCCTTTTTTATTTTTCTTGTTTTGAAACAGGGTTAAGTTGCCAAGGCTGGCATTAAACCTGCAATCCTCCCATCTCAGCCTCCCAGGTACTGGGATTGCAGGTGCACCACCATGCCCACCTCCCTCCAGGGATTCTAAGACTCTCCTCCCATAGAGGCTTTCCACTTCAGAACCCTGAACTTCCAGCATCCCCCCTCCTCCTCCTTGGGTATAGCTTTTCTCCCTCACCATGCTTGCACACTTCTTCATCTAGTGTTAAACCCACTGTCAATACCTAGGACGGTGCTTTTTGCACATCTGGGCACTGTGTATATCCACATGTTAACACACGGTGAATCCTTCTCATCATGGCAGGGGCCGGGGCTGTATCTTCTTAGCAAATTTTGCACTTTCATTAAAAACTGTATTAGTGTATCTTCATAATGTGATGATACCGTGTTACAAAAAAACTAAAAAATCCTGAGAGGTAGAACAAACAGCTACTGGGACCATTGAGGTCTGCTAGTGGACCCTGCATTTGAGTGGCAGTCATGGGACAGGGAAGGGGTGGCGGGGTACCATGGAAGGAGACAGAATGCAGCTGGGGAAGCAAGGCTCCACTCCGAGTCACTGGTAGCATGATACGACAGCACAAATGGCAATTTTCAAGAAGAAGGGCCCGATTTTCCCCTCTCAGGTCCCCAGAGAAGATTTTTAGGTATGTTGAAAATGAATGATTTGAATGCATAGGAACTAGAAATATGTATACATATATATGTATATATATATATGTATTTTTAAACATGTGTACATACATATACATATGTATGTATATGTAGTTTTTAAGGAGAAAAAGTTACCTATAATTCTGCATTCCCCAAATAAGCACTCTTAATATTTCCTCTCTGGTCTTTCAGTGACTTTCACTGTTGGTTGAACTGAGGCTTCCAGTCTGTATTCTGGGTTCTGTTATCATTGCTTCGTGTGTGTCTCCTTGGTCCACCGCCACCTTTTACAGCCTCATAAGGGGGTCGAGTCTGACGCATGTGAGTACACTCAAGTAGGGTGAGGCTCAGAAGGTGGGGGATAATGGCCCCTGACTCACATAAAGAGGTCAGGGTGGGACACGCACACTTAGGGCTCATCTCCTGAGAGGGGGGACACTAGAAACTTTTCAACTAGGAAAACGAGCCGGGTCACATCCCAGCCCCACACTGGACGACATTTGAAAGTGGGAATGAGCAGCAGATACCGTGAGAAGGGGCTCAGGGAGAGGTAATGTGGGAGTGTAGAAGAGAAACCAAGAAAAGCAGGTGCGCTGGGTCAAGGCAGGCCCAGGTGACCCAGGTTTCAGAGGAAGCCCTGCCTGGCTGCTGCTTGCACAACAGTCCTGAAATAGAACTCTAAGCCTGAGTGGCTGACAAAGGACTAATTGCTGAAAGTTCCAGCTAGAAACTGCCACCCTCCACCCTCTGCCCTCCCTCCAGCCTCGCACGCATCTGTGGCTGAAAACTCCAACCCCACCCATGCATTACACAATGCTTATCTGGATGTGATCTAAGGTTGGAATCCATGAAAGGAAGCCCATGACCTAAAACTTAGGAAATACTTTTGTGCTCTGCTGGGGAGAGGGTATGGGGAAGTCCACATGATGATACCAGAGGTTTAAAATAGCGAACCCAGTTCTTCCCCCGACTCACACAATGTCTGTGGATTACACCGGGCTACGTGACCTTTCCACCTGGAAAACCCCAGCCTCAGGTGTTCCTTATAAGGCCTCGTATCCTGCCTGCAGTCAACTCGGGAAGCAGCATTCTTTCCAGGGATCTAGGACTGTGCAGTTTCCTACCTGGGGAACTTGGTGTGAGCTGTGTTTCGGGCTTCAGTGATCTCATCTAAGAAATGGGAACTTTCTGACCACTGAGATGGCTTGTGTCCTCTGAAAGTCAGTACACTGAGATTTATCTGATACTCTGATACAGCCAGCCACCATGGTGCGCACCTGCAGTCTCGGCTACTCAGGAGGCTGAGGCAGGAGGACCCCTTGAGCCCAGGAGTTCAGGGCCAGCCTGGGTAACATAGTGAGACTCCATCTCAAAAAAAGGTAAATAAAATGAAACCCTAATAGATTTCAAATGCTGAAGTGTAATATGTTTCCTGAGTTAAAATGGATAAGTCAAATTCAATGCTTTTTGAAAACTGTTTTTGTGGCAAGCAAATTTCTTAAACTATTACCACAGTTTACTCGACCCAAAAAAAATTCACTGAAGAGGCAATGTTTTCTTTTGAAAGTATCCACCAACCATACTGCATATGGAAAATCTCAGCACACTAAAATTCCACTCATAATATAATCAAGAGTTAATAGCTGCAGCCGGGTATGGTGGTGCATGCCTATAATCCCAGCTACTTGGGAGGCTGAGGCAGAAGGAACACAAGTTTCAGACCAGCCCAAGGAACTTAGCAAGGCCCCATCTAAAAAAAAAAAAAGAAAGAAAAGAAAAAGTCCAGGCATGGTGGAGCACACCGGTAATCTCAGTACTTAGGAGGCTGAGGCAGGATGATCACAGGTTCCAGGCCAGCCTCAGCAACTTAGCAAGGCTCTCAGCAACTTTGTGAGACCCTGTTTCAAAATAAAAAATAAATAAATAAAATAGGGATGGGGTGTAGAAAGGAAGGAGAGAGAAGAAAGAATTGATAGTTATGACATGTAACCAAATACTCATATACTTGTAAAGCAAAACAAAGAGGGAGGTAGGAGAAACTGCCTGCTTTGATTAATAAACAAAGTCACTGGGTAAAGGCTTACATATTTGCCGTTTCAAAGGAGTGATACTTCTCTGAATGTGCAGGTCCCGACACAGAAAATCAAGTGCTGCACCCTGAGCTTAAAAGCTGCCCGTTCAGTTCAGTGAGGAGTCGGCACAGGGGACATCGATCCTTGCCCCCCAGGTCCCCCTCGCTGTGCTTGTCAGCCTCTGGGACATCTTGAAAGCTGCACATTGTGTAACCTTCCACTGGGCTGACTTCAAAGCGTGAAGCATCTATGACTAATTTCTTACAATGATTCCCAGCCTTTTGTCTCTCCTCATCAAGAGAGTTCTGAAAAGAACCCCCGGGCCTGTGTCTTTCAGCACAGTGGCTGGAGGATTTGTGCCCCTCGATTCAGAGCCCCGGGCTGCTCAATGGGGGGTGCTCCTGGGTAGGGCAGGTGCATCAAGTTGCCACCTAAAGAATCTGGTTTCTTTTGGCTGCAATTTCAAGCTACCACATGTACTTTACCAAAAAACTGAAGCAAAGGTTTGTGCACGACCAGCATGTGCCCGGAGAACCCAGAGAGGTTCTTTCAGGAAACATGACTATCTTCCATATGCCATAGTCTCTGGTTGTCCAGCGATGTTAAAAGTGAAGGAGGTAAGAGTTGAATTAAAGAATGGCTACCATTTGTGGAGAAGGCAGCTACTTTTATTCCTTCAAAACCCTATTTGGATCAGACTCTGCACTCTTCTTATGTGACAACAGCTTCCATTGACTGAGCCCACATCCCTACCTCTGTGGGCTGGGTGCTACTGCTGTGCCCCATGACAGCTGCAGATACGGTGGCACTGGGAGGTCTGGCAATGGCTTTTAGCAAACAGTTCACGAATGGAGGAGGCAGGATTTAAGTTCAGGCTGGTCACATTTAAAAATCAGACTCAAAGCCAAGTGCAGGGACACAGGCCTGTACTTCTACTCAGAAGGCTGAGGCAGGAGAATCACAAGTTCAAGGCCAGCCTAGATGACTTAGCAAGAACCTGCCTCAAAAATAAAATTTAAAAGGCTGGGAATGTAGTGTTAGAGCATTTGCATGGAGCCTAGGGTTCAATCCCTAGTATTTAAAAAAAAAAATCCTACTCAACTCAACAACAACACAAAACAAATAACCCAATTAAAAAATGGGCAAGCCGGGCGTGGTGGCGCACGCTTGTAATCCCAGTACTTTGGGAGGCGGAGACCGGAGGATCCGGGTTCACAGCCAGCCTCAGCTCTCTCTCTCTCTCTCTCTCTCCCGGTCTCTCTCTCTCTCTCCCGGTCTCTCTCTCTCTCTACTTAGTGAGGCCCTCTGCAACTTCATGAGACCCGGTTTCAAAATAAAGGATAAAAAATAGGGCCGGGGGTGTGGCGCGGAGGTAGAA